>JABUQX010064667.1:22500-37500 GCA_015478945.1 Trachelipus rathkii
CTGAGAAGCAAAATCCTCTGAATAGCTCTGGGAGTACGAGTTTTGAGGCCTAATGAAGGAAGATGCTAGTTCTACTGAAAGGGGAAAACCCTACCTGAGAGAATGTTTTAACTCGAGGACTGGCATCGGAGTCGGTAACCATTGCGCCGAGAAATGGTCTTCTAGAGTGCTCTAGGGGTAAGAGTTTCGGCCAGAAAAGAAGATGCTGGACCAACTGACAGGGCGAAAGCCCATCCTGGGGAGTTGTTAGAAGAGTATATATATATATAATATATATATAGTATTATATATATATATATATATATATAGAGTTATTTATTTATATATATATATAATATATAGATATATATATATATATATATATATATATATATATATATATATTTGAAACCTTATCATATTTCCTTAACCCAGATATATTTTTTATTCTGCCCTACTCTTTACCTTACCGATGGCTTTCGTTTAATTCCAGCAACTCGACTCTTTTTCCTATTTCATCATCTTTATTTCAGAAAAACAACACAGAATACTTTTATTACATTCATAATAAAAATAACCCTACTTCAATCAATCTTCTATAAACATTCTCGAGTTGTATCTTTTGGATCCTGTGAATAAATTACCTTTTTCTTTCTAACTGCAACAATAATCACACTAAAAGCAAACACCATTCCACCCAACTCTTCTCACCTTTATCAATTACTATATATTTTTATTTTTCGTTCTATACATAGCTTAATATAAACATTTAAATGTGAATAGTAATCTCAGAAACTTTTCCAAATAATATGTAACTAAATTATATGGTTCTCAGAATAAAAAGAGCAAACTCAACTACCACCTATAACCTTACTGACCACGAAGTCTTAAAAAAAATCCTGTTGTCATTTAATAATAATAATAATAATAATAATAATAATAATAATAATAATAATAATAATAATAATAATAATAGAGAAACTGGGAAAAATATATCTGTGAAAACACATTAATAATAATACCCAATTCATATTAATCAAGTCTCCCAGATCTTAACTAAAACTATAATTAATTACCCTTTTCTATCCTAACTGGCCAGCGTTAAAATCATATGAATTTAGGAGCAAATATCAGTGAATTTTAACCAGTTTACTTATACAAGGTTTGGCAAATGTAGCATTGGGGTTTAAACACATGAAATTTTTTAACAAATATATACTTGACAATTTGAACCAAATTTTAAGTTTAATACTCATATTTTTATCAAAAACAATTTCTCTATTATTAAAAGAATACTTGATAAAATATCTGGGCAATTTCGATTACTGGTTTGGTGCACAGGAAACTGAGAAAAGGCTAAAAATCATAAGTTTCATGAATGGTACTTGTGTGTGTACAAAAATAGAATGATCACACTGCTCAATTATTGTTATTAAAAAAAATTACAATATATATATATATATATATATATATATATATTATATATATAATTAATATATATAGTATATATATATATTATATATATATATAATAATATATATTATATGGAACATAAATATGTACATCTAAATTGTTTTATGCAACACTGTCTATATATATATATATATATATATATATATTATATATATATATATATATATATATATATATATATATATATAATATATATAAAAATATGAATATATTATATTATAAAATTATATATATATATTATATATTATATAATATATATATATAATATATATTATATATATATATATATATATATCCTAAATGACTAAAAATATGACTAGATATAATAAATTAGTTAACTCCTACCATATAATTTAAAATATTTTAAAAAGTTTTTATCTACACAATAGTTTCAAAATACTCGAGATACTTCACTGAACACAATTAGGAGATGCCCTAATATTACTCGTACATAATTTTAAATTTTTTCTCCAAATGAACAATGTTGAAAAAAAAAATTTGTAGTGGGAAAATTGCAGCAATTTTGATATTAAAGATATAATTTAAGTAAATGTACTTGAGGGATACTTATAGTACATTAAAATTTTAAAGGGACGAACTAATTAAAAAGAATTTCAGCCGCATTCATCAGTAATATTGATACTTGTAGTGGTAAAGGTTCGTATCTGAGGAAATCCATGTTTCTTTTCTCGAACTTTGCATTTGCTAACAGCTCCACTGGCTCGTTGCATACCTTTGTGTTCAATTCGCCTATGGTGTCTCAATTTTCCTGGGTCATCAAAGGTAATTCCACAAAAGCTACACGACATAGATTTTGTGCAGGAATTTTTAGATGCATTGAGATTGCTATTGGAATTATGGAGTCTTCTGTGAACATTTAGATGAGAAGTCGTAATGAAAGTGGCGCCACAACTGTTACAAGAGTAAGGTCGTTCTCCTGTATGTGTTCTACGGTGTACTGTTAAATGAGATGAAGTTACAAAACAAGCACCACAGTATTCACAAGCATAGGGTTTCTCTCCTGTGTGAGTTTTCATATGCACTTTCAAGCTATGAGCTCTTGTAAAGTTATTACCACAAGTAATACATTTAAATGGCTTTTCTCCCCTATGTCTTCGTAAATGAACCTGCAAGGATCCATTTTGAGTAAATGTGGCTCCACACTCTTTACAAGTATATGGCTTTCGGGTACTATGAGTTGCTGAATGAGACTTTAAGGAAAATTTACTAGAAAACACTGCATTACAAACTTCACACTTTAGTGATTGAGTCGTTATGTGCCCATTACTAGAATGCATCTGCCTTTTGTGGCGTTTTAGAAGAGCCTTTGAATTGAATTCTTCTTTACAAATTTCACATAAAGTTCCTGATATCTTGGCAAAATGATCTTTAATGTGATCTTGTAATTCAGATTTTGAATCAAATTCCATATTACATAGTGCACAGGAATTTTGAAGTCTAATAAGATGTTCTTCCATATGAGCTTTAAAGTTTTTATGTGAATTGAAGTTCGTGTTGCACTCTGTACAATGATACATTAATTGATCTTGTGTATCTTTTTCTTTGAGAGCTTCATTCCTTATATGCAAAGTTTTTGATCCCTCGTCACTACTACAAGTCTTTATATCCAGCAGAAATTCATCTTCCTCAAAAATACTTTCTTCCTTGAATGAACCAATCTCCTCTTCCTTATATGATTCAATCTCATTCTCAGAAAGTTCTTTGTCCATTTCATCCTTAATGACAACCTTCACTAGCTGATGTTGAGACATTTTAAGCTTATTAATTAAACCTTCTTTATCGACGAGTATTTCATCTTGTGGCAAGACAAAATCCTCCTCCTTCATCTCATACATATTTTGAACAATAACTTCACCACCTCTTTCTTGACTAGGAACAGATGTAAGAAGAGTCATTGGACTGACAGTATCATCTACAAAGGCAAAAAAAACATCAGGGTTTGCATCACTTTCTATGCCAGAATCTTGACCCAAGGATCCACCTGAAGAACTTGACGTTATTGAGTCCCAAGATGATGCTAACTCAACCTCTTCCACTACTTCTTGTAAGCCAGTAACTGAAGTAATGTACACAACATAAATAAAAGCAAGACAATTTCTAATATTTGCATAATGTAAAAGTATATAGATATAAAAATTCACAATAAAAAAATCAATTTAAGTATGGAGATAATGATTCATAATATATATATATATATATATATATATATATATATTATATACAATTCATATATTATATTATTATATATATATATATAGATATATATAATATATAATATATATATATATATATATATATATATATATATATATATATATATATATATATATATATATATATATATATATTATATATATCAGAAAATTTGTGTAATGACAAACTTCAAAAATTATTTTGCCTAAATATAAATTTTGGCGACGATGGGCTCTCACTTAAGAGGATGAAGGGAGCTTTCTTTTCGACTTAGGTCATGTTCTTCTATGAATTATTATGTTTCCATTGTATATTGCGCACCCCCACCCCTAATCTGTGGGGATCTAAGGAGATGATAAAGAAAAAGGAACTTTAAGTTATTAATATATTGGTAACCCTTTCATCATCATAATAATAATAATAATAAATTTTTTTTTGAGTGGATGTACAGGGACCTCCACAGCACACAGGAATGTGGTTACACTGTGTCAGTACACTAACTACAGGGGAAGTCCCTAGTGGAACGAAAGATAAACAAAGCTGAGATGGTTAAATCTTTTAAAAGATGTTCAGTTCCAACAGGAAGACAAAAACTCGATCAATATGAAAGTGAGAAGATTCAGATAAGAATTTGCTTATAAGGGTCGAGATGGTCTCGCAACCCACAAAGATGATGACTGTAAAAAGGCAATTGGAAGAGCAAAATGGGCAAATCGGGGAATCCCCCCATGTCATAAGAAATTCATGGGTTAGGTTGGAATGAACCAGACGAAATCGAGCCAGGACCACCTCCAGGAAATGACTCTTTCAACTATATGACCACCATCCAATGATGGGTTTGAAGTTTCGTAGTTTGGGGCCATGAACATCCTCTGACCAACATGTTTGCCAACCAGAGAGGAAACCCTGATGTATAGTGATTGAGAAGTCTGTAGCAGGGAAGTGCCCAGGCATACAGCAGGAAGAAGGTATTGGGCACTTGACAGCCTGTTATTTTTTTTTTTTTTTTACAGGTAACTACCGCTTACAGGCAGAAAAAAAATGATCTTAAAATCCATCCCAAGCTTAAAGCAAATCTCTGAGGTTACCTCAGAAGGAGGCCTTGAAGAGAGGGAAGTTAAGCTGGAAAAAAACAGATGAAGTGGCCGGAAAGAAGGCACCACAATGAACAAGCCTAGAGTTCCAAATATTCACACAAAATTTATGAGAAAGCTGGGCACCCCTTGCAATGCATTGGTGGTGGATTGTTAGAGGTCAACTCACGAGCATCTGCCATTGTAGTACCTATTGAAAAGAGATGCACCAACGTCTTGTCGCAGAGATAGAGGGTCAAAGGAGTTTGGAAGTAGGGGACAGTTTTTAACCTTATAGCCTTGGCCTCAACCCCATCCAATAGAAGGGCGGAACCGGAGCCCCCTCAAAATGGGGAACAGTACTCCATACAAGGGCGGATAAGACCCTTTTATAATAGGAGTAACTATTTGGAAGAAACCAATTCCTGCAACCTGAACAGAACCCCCAGTTTCTTTGAAGCCACCTTAACAACCATTGTGATGTGAAATTTCTAAGATAGCTTATTCTTTATGCTCAGACCAAGAATGTTTATGTTCTCCACAGGTGAGATAGGAGAGCCGTCGAAAAAGATAGGATAGTTAGGAGATGCTTTTTAGAAGGTGTGAAGTTGATTTTTTAAAGTTGGAGTTTTTTTTTAATATCACAAGGTTGCAGTGACCCCACCGGGAATTCCCATCCAGATGGGCAAGAATAGAATCAGAAAGCTGGAGTCAAGAAACAATTTTAGAAGCAAAAGAGGGAGCAGATTTGAAATGGGTGAAAGAATGAAGAGTTGAGCCATTGGCTTAAGAATTGACAGAGTTAGATGTACAGCAGAGATGTTTGTTAATGAAAAGTAAGAATAAAGTTGGAGAAGAACATAACCTTGCAAACACCACAATTAACAGGAAAGGAAGAAGAGGGTGCTCCATCAACAGGTGCCGATATGGAGCGATCTAACAGAAAACTAGACATAAGCAAGTAAAGAGAAGGAAGGAGCTCAAAGGAAGGGAGTTTAGAGAGCAGTGACGCATTCCTCGCCTGGTCAAAGGCTTTCGATATGCCCAGCGCCACCACACACGACTCTCCATAGTCCCTAAGGGCACAAGACCATAAATCAGTGAGATAGTTAAGAATGTCCCCAGTTGACTTCGAATGTCGAAAACCATACTGGTGATTTGAGAGGAGGGAATGAGATTCCAGTTGATCCAGGAAATGAGAGTTAAGAAGAGTTTCAAAAATTTTAGACAAAATACAAGTGAGAGCTATAAGACGATAGTTGGAAGGATCAGGGTAGTTATCTTTCTTTGGGATTGGTTAAACATATATGCGCTTCCACCATTGAGGGAAAGTGTTAGAATTAAGACAGAGAGTAAAGCTGAATGAGGACAGGTGCCAGCTCGGAAGCACACTCCCTCAAAACACAGGGAGAAATGCTGTCTGGGCCACTAGCCTTCCTGACATTCATAGATCTCAGAATCACATGTACCAGATCATTCGTAATCACATAAAGAGCCATGGGACACCTGAGGGAAGAAAGAGTAGGAGGAAGCATGTCAGAATCGTCCTTGGTGGAATTAGATTAAAAAAGAAGGTCGAAGAGATTATCCTTTTCAGAAGGAGTATTAGCTACGGATTCATCAGAGCGAATAAGAGAAGGAAAGACAGATTTACAGAAACATTTTAAATCATTTTGGCAAGAGATCAAAATTTTTTATCAGTAGGAGTACCAAGAAGGTCACGGCACATTCTTTTATTAGAAGCACGCTTTGCCTGTCGAAATATCCCTGCAACGATTTAGAGCTGAACGAAAATTAGCATGAGTGGTAGGAGAACGAGAGTTTTTCCCTTCCCGGCATGCATTGTCTCTATCCTGAATTGTATGATAACAAGTGAAATCTAACCACAGATTTTGGTTAGAAAAATATTTAGTTGATGATGGAATGAACCTGCTTATTCCTTTGAAGATTACGTCCATTACTTTTCAGCAGACACCGAAGCGTCCTTATAGTCAAAACAGAATTCATACCAAGGGTAAGGTAAGGTAGGAATTAGCCAGACTAAAGTGGGGCTGATGGAGAGAGTGTTATGAATAATTCTACAAAGTTGTGTTCAGAGTTATCGATAGGAGGAAAAATGGTGTATTTATAGCGAGAAGTGCTGAAGCACAGGTCAAGAGTGTTCAAGAATTGGTTAGGACAATCTTAATCAACTGTTCCAGATTGTTGAGAATACTGAATGTTTTGGCCTCCTTCCCACTTGTATCAGCATGAGAGGAGACCAACCACTCATTGTGGTGTATGTTGAAGTTCCTTACGTAGAGGACCTCAGCATTTGGATGAGTAACAGTCTCCTTATCAGCTTGCTCATTTCCAGGAACACTCACATGGGAGAAAACCCAACAGAACTCAATTCTGTGCTTCTTCACAGACCATAAGCAGGGGGACTTTGAATGGCCGGGACCAAAGGGTTTCAGGTTGATTGGTCAAGCAAAGCCCAGAGAACGCTTCTGGAATTGGAAAAGATGTTATAGTTACCCCCAGGGGTGATGGTACAGATTCTGTTCATCGCTATCAGTTCAGCCGAAAAAAAAGACTAACATGGTGGAAGGATGTGGGATACAGTGATGTCCACAAACACAGTCAAAGCCCCTACCCCTCCATTCATTTTGGTACCATAGGTGTAAACTGTTATGGTAGCTATGAACTTCCCCATGGTACAGAAAGGAATCCCTCAACTGTATCAGGTGTGCCTCCACCTTTGTTAAAGATTGGAATGCTGTTGCAAACAGCAGAAGGTGAAAAACCCCACTTTGAGTGGGTAGAGTTGAAATCATAGTGAATGACCGCTCGCTGAGGAAGATCGAGGAAAGTGAAGATGGAAGTAACAACCCCAGCAAATGGCCCATAAGAAGGGTTGTGATGGACGCGCTCTATTATAGATGTAAAGGCCGATGAGGTAGGAACCTGTATAGGAGGAACAATGATCACATGAGCTTCTCCCGTCTCAAGGGTTGGGGCATCACTCCTGCCTTCACCTCCATGATTTCCCTCGGAGGAACAAAATGCTCCTGTGGCTATTTATTCTCAGACCTTCGACGGGGGAAGACTGGAAGGTCTGCCCATATATGGCACAACCATAGTCTAGTTTAGCCTGCACTAGCATGATGATGTAAAGGTGGGGCATGGTGTTTCTGTCCTCACCCCAAGTCTTAGAGGTGAGGTGCTGTAAGAGATCCAAGGAACGGAGGCAACTACCTTTGAGGTGAGTGATGTGAGGAATAGGGATGTACGTGAAGCGCTCATCGAGCAGCAGACCCAAGAACCTCACCATCAGCTCCACACAGATGGAGGAGCTGTAGAGGCGTAATATAAGTAGAGATTGTATTCGACCCCTATGATGGGAATTTTCTGGAAAAGCAAGGCTTTAGTTTTAGATATAGTGAATGTAAAGTCGCATGCAGAACACCAGGAGGAAATCCTATCAATGGTGAGCTGAAGTTGACGCACCATACAAGGAAGTTTTGCTTCAGTAGTCTACAAGGCAAGATCGTCAAAATAAATGGAGTAGCGCAATGAGGTCGGGATGGAGTCGACTATTCCATTGAAACCTATTGAAAAAAGTAAACACACTCAATACATTACCCTGCGGCACACCTTCGTCCTTGACAAAACGTCTGAGCAGTGTGGTACCAAAATGGACTTGAAACGGTCAATCTAACATTAATAACTGAAGCCCAAGAAATTTAGGCTTAGCAAATCTCCATCCTCCACATGATATTGTATGCTTTTCCAAGGCCATTTTGTTGGATGCAGATGGCTCACGAACGTCGTGATCTAACCTAAGGAGAGGATCATAAGTAGTGATGGTGACAAAAACCAAACTGATAGTCAGGAAATACATGGAGTTGCTCCAACGTGGGAACAAGATGGTAAGCCACCAATCTCTCCATGAGCTTGCATGTGTTGCAGGTCAATGGTTATCATAAGAAGTTGGCTTCTTCCCAGGTTTGGGAATGGGGACAATATATGCAGTAAACCAGACAGGAGGGAAGACCCCCCTCCACCCATATTCTATTATATAAGCTGAGAACAAATACAGTGGCAGAAGGATGAGCAATGAGCATACCTTAGCATCTGGAAGGAAATGCAATCTCTGGTGATCCATCCTTGCTTAATATTTGGGTGTCTTGAAACTAATGCTACTCTGGTGAATAATCTGTTGTATGGAAGGTCTTCTCCAGGGGAAACAGAAAAGTCTGGGGTCTCCACTCGCAGGCAGTCAGAATGAAAAGGTTCATGATACCGAGAGCCACTGGAGCAAGAAGCCATGATAGCCCAACTTGTACATTGACTTCTGGAGCAGAGTTGATATCACAGGTATGCGGGCCGTAAGCAAGGAGGATTGGTGGATCTGTATGTTGTTTTCATGAAAATTTTCGCACAATCTTATGGACAGATGATACAGGCATAGAAGAATTAACAGTAGAAACGTAGTTGCCAAATGTTTCCTCGTTTCTTGATTATTACACTGGGAGCGGGCTGTTGAAGCTCTAAAATGAATCAAGTTGGAAGGTGTGAGAGTTTGTTTACACAGCCTATATAATTTACGCTTTCGACAATTAGCCAGGGCACATTCATGATTCCACCAGGAGTTGTCAATTTTCGGGTCCCACATGAATGGGGTATATGGTCCATTGCTGTCTGAAAGCAGGTAAATGCATCCGCTGGCGATGGGAACAGGGTAGTTGATGGAAAGACAGGAAAGTAAGCGGCCTGATGAAAGGACCAGTCCTCTCTGTCGTATCACCTGTCAGAATAAGGTTGTTGCTGCTGACTAGGGCTGAAGGATGGTATCACGATTGGGTAGTGGTCACTTCCACAGAGGAAGCCAACCTTTCCCACCCAAAATGATCTAAAGCCGAGATTGAACACAATGAAACGTCAACACAGGAAGAAGTCCCCTAATCAAAAAGTTTGAAGGTTGGAAAACCTGTTTTGAGACATCACAATGAGAAATCTTGCTAAATACACAGCATCCAATCAGCACTGGGTGACTCCAAAATGGAGTCCCCCCCCAAAGGGTGGCGGAGGTTAAAGTCACCGAGGACTAACATGGGCGGTGAGACTCTTGAAAAAATCGCCAAGGTCCTTCTTGGTATATTTACAGCTGGGTGTTAGGAACACTTACCAGTGTATGCAGTGTTTCAAGATGGATACGAACTGCTACTGCATGTAAGGGAGTGGAGAGGAATTTGAATGAATGGGACAGATTCGTGAAGCTAGATCGCAGCTGCACTCTGTCGCTGGCTCTATTATTCAGGGAAATAAGGGATTCCCTGTACCTTGAAGGTTGTCTCGGTCGCGAAATTGTAGTTCCTGTAAACAGCCAGCCAATTTTTCGTAATTGGTAAAATATACACGACAGTTCCATTGGAGTAAACATGCAATAAATGATAATATAATCAATGTTCAGGCCAATCCGTGACAATAGTCACTATGTTTTGGGAATTGGCAGTTTTCTCAGAGGATAAAGTCCCGTGAGCCGCTGGACAACCCATTGACCGGAAAGTCAAACCCCGGAGGAAGATCATGTAGCAGGGATATGTGAGGACTTCCCTGCTTACGAGAAAGGTTCCTGGCAACCGCAGGAGAGGGCGCTCCGAAAAGGCATGCCAAGTCACACTTCACATTTTGAACATTCTTCCCAGCCAGACTTCTTAGCAGACTGGGAAGGGGGCTGTGTCCCCCTAACAGGTGTCTCATCAAAGGCTGGGGATGATGGAAGAAAATGACAAGTTGGAATGGTCATCAAGAGTGATAGGAGACACATTGGAAGACAAGCGTGTGGTGTCTGTAGCTAAATTTTCGGGAATTATCCGCGGCCGAGAAGTGCTAGATGGCTCAGGCAACGGATCTGAATTCAAAGTGGGTGGAGGGGAAGAGATAGTGAGGGAAGGAGACTCCTCAGTCCTGAATCTACCAGCAGTCAACACACCCCCAACACATCAAAACAGAGCCAAGTCTGCCCGAAGGACGACCGCAGCAGCAAAACGTCTCATCCAATACCTCCTTTGACCTCCCCTTGGACAGGACCCCAGTTTCAGTATGTGGAAATCCCATGAAAGAAGAATAGTCAGAAGTCCACTGTGGCATCCAAGTAAGTTTCAGAATCACTTGAATATTGTAGGAACGAAGTGGTCTTATTCAGCGTGACTCGTAACATAAGAACGGGCAGAAATTGATCTACTGTACCATGTTTGACGACGTGGGTTGTTAGAGCGGCGAGTCCGTTTTGGCAGGACAGAGACAGGCCCCCAGGGCAAACAGGTTCCTTTTGTTTTAAGAAATCCATAGCTCGATATGCAAGTGAGTATGGATGTCTGGCCTGGGGAGATCCACTCTTGGACGGGCATTGCCGACCGTTAATAGTCTTGTAGTTTCCCCAGAGAAACCGAAGAAGGTTGTTTCCGAGAGATATTACAGTTGAGCTCAGAGGATGGACATTTGCCATCGACCTCAGGTCTCAAAATCAGATATCCCCTTGGGAGCGGCATGGACTTCTGCAAGGTAAGTAACATGAGAGAGGGTAGTGTGTGTGTTGGCGATGAATGACGAGAAGTCCGGCGGACCATGGCAGGAGAGTTGGGAGGACAATTGTCCAGAGCAACAGGTGATCCGTTATCCGGCACAAAAGTCTGAATGGGGGGAAGTGAAAGTGGAACAAGTTCCGGACAAAATGCACGGGGCGATGAGCAATGCTAGAGGCAACCGCAGCAGAGGTATTGTGCATTGCCGTAGCATAAGAAAAAAGATGAGGCAGATTCTCCTTTGCACTGCGGGTAGCTTCAGGACAGTCACACGTATGAGGAGTGCACTGCTCAGGGATTTCCTTCTTAAAGGCAAAGGGGCAGTGGACAGAGGAGGCTGGTTAGGACAACAAGGGGGATGTTTTTCACAGTTGGGGTGAAGAGAACTCCTATGTGTTGAACATATGGTCTGGGAAGACAGACATTTCTGAGGGTGACATAATTTAGGGCCCTTGAAACATCTTCTCTGGAAGAGCACATAGGTCTGAACAGTGTGCATGGTAAAACCAAGTTTTACTTTGGTTGGAGGGAAAGGCACAGAGAAGGTAAGTAAGAGACGAGGGTTCGTCAATGAGGGGTTCTCCTTACGTGGAGGAAACCGATAAAAGTCACTGATTGGCAAGTTGTGTTTCTGTAAATGATTGAGGATGAACAGAACTTCAGCCCACATATGGTTTCCTTTAACGTGTTACGATCATCGTAAGGTTTAGAAATTACAGGAATCTTCTCCAGATGTGATAAGGAAGCAAGTATGTGGCTTTGGGTTCTAGTGAGAGCACGGATCAGGATGGAACTGTTCCTCATTGGCATAGCCTGTGGCAAAGTTGTTTGAAGAGCAGCTACCAAAGCATCGCTAAGGAAGGATGAGCTTGCTTATGGAAGTCAGTGGACGTGATGATGTTTAATGTAAATAAAAATAAAGCGGGTAGGAAGACTTGGAACCCTTGGAGGGGGGTCTGAGAATGCGATCGTTGGAGTTGGTTTAATCTGGCGTTTAGGAATGGGACCCTGCTGATGCTGGAGTTCTTGGGATGGCTAACCTAAGTTTTGAGTGATTAGGTTATTCTCAGAGGCCAAAACAGCCTCAGCTGGTCTAGACTGGGTAGTCCTGGAAATGGGTCCGTAATTTAGGACTATTGGTGGGGGTGGTGGAGTATCAACCATTTCATCAATAAGGTCATCGAAGCCCCTATTGGTCACTGGTCAATAATTGCCCAGGAAGGGGTCTAGTTGGGGGTACTGACAGATGGTGAATTCTGCCATTCTTTAAAGCATTTTTCTTTTTCCCAATAAAGATTCTCCTAGTAGTAGAGATCAGGTTGCGAGGCTCTGTTGGCAATAAAGGGTGGTAATAAATGACCCAACTACAGTATAACCATCCGTGGGTCTGTGCATAACGTGGGATGAATGTAAACACAGTCATCCCGAGCGTAACCTACAGAAAAGCGGTGCGCCCTACCACAGACCAGATGCATGATATGATCTTTTCCGCTTATCTAGAAGACCTGCCGCACGACGCACTAATAAGGTTAGGGTAATTAATTGTCTGAGGCTTCTAAAAAGCACTCCGGAGCTCTGCCTGCAATTCCTGTCCGCTATTAAGATGATAAATATTTAACCATAGCATCCACACAGATGACTAGATCGTCGAAGTCACACACTTAAGGTAAGAATCTACCTATAATTGTCAGAGACAGACCTAGCCTCACAGTGGTTAGGCAATTCACGCTTTGGGTTATCCCAACATAAGTTTTTTAAGCACATTAAGCAGAATTATCCCAGCTAATCCTGCTACCACACTACAGAAAGAAGGAGGGTAAGATGGGCATATGATATACACAGAGGCAACAGCTAGATAGCCACCAGCATTTAGGAGGAGATTGGGGGAGACTGAGAAGAGAGATCAGGAAAATGTAGGGTAGTATGTACAGAAAATGGAGGAGAAGCATATAACTGGGGAAAAGGGATGTCTTAGGAGTCATCAATATATAATAATAATAATAAAAAGAACCACAAGAGAAAAATAAAGATAAAACCAAGAAAGAATAAAGAAAAAGTACAATGAACTAAAAATATAATAATTAATAATAATAACATACAAAAGGTCTGCGACCAAAAATACTCTGTTGATTACTCAACTAGATTTTACTATAGTAGTGTTTTGGATAGTGTGCTGGAAACAAAAGGCTATAATTAAAAAAAATCCTAGCGAGCGATTTACGCCTCAAATCTCAAAATTCTTTTAACTTATATTTTTTTAAAATTACGCTCGTTTTCCAATTTTTGACATTTCAACTTCATTAAAATGCAAACTTACTATGAAAGTTTTATTTACAATGTATGGAACATAACATTATAAATGTTTGGTCGAAAGAGTGCGTCGAGTGCTGAGGACTGATTGAGGTGAAGAAACCAAGGGTGCGTTTAGGATGGTAGGATGGATTGTTTGTGGATGCAACATCTTACATTGAATACAAATGATTGAGAAATGAGGAGAAGAAGAATAAATTGTATTTTAGGTTTCTGATTTGCAACCCTGGCCGCAGGCGTATGATAGAGTTAATGGGGAAGCGTTATGGCAGGTGGTTAGTGATATATTGCGTGTTGAGTGGTAGGGGCTTGCTGAATGAATCAAAAGTATGTAGAAGTAGTGAGCGTTGTGTAAGGGTAATAAGTGGCTTCATTGGTGATTGTTTATAGGTAATTATAGCTTTGGAGTAAAAACAGGTTGTGTTATAGTCTCCTTGGTATTCAATTGCTATATGGAGTGGAGTTATGAAACGGAAATTTGAGGTGGAGGCATGGCTAGACAATGAGTGTGTGAGAATTGTTGGAGAATAGGGAGTCTTGAGATGACCCGTGTCCTCTATATTAAATGCGTGATGATTTGTGTTGATGTGGTGGGATCTGAGAGTAAGTTTGAGAGCGCACTTGATAGAGAGAATTTGGCAAGTGTGTGTGAAGAGGGCTTGAAGTAATCTCGCACGGGTAAAGTCAAGGATATATTGGAGTTGTGAGTTGAGGACACCTCTCTCAGTGCTGATTACTTGTTAATGGTAGGCAGCTTAGAATCAATGTTTCAGAGTATTAAATCATTTTGAGGTATTAGATTTGAGGTGAGAGGCCGCAGAATCTATTGACGCATAGCAGATTGTAGTTAGGATAAGTGTCGCACTAGGTTTTGTGTAACGAGTTGCTGCGAGGTACATATAAAATCTGTTTCCATGTAGAAACATGCAAAGGGACTAAGTCTCTATGAGCTGGCTGCCTAGAGGTCTTGACTAGTGAGTGTTAATATTGGTTTCCTCCACGTAAGGAGAGATGTCTCACGTCTGTTGTGTTCGTATGGGTAACGTGTAGAGCTATGCGTTCTGGAATATGAAGTAATATAGACCTCTCAACTGGTTCAAGTGTCAGATGGACAATCTTAGGTGTGCTAGGTGTGAGAAGTATTGATAAAGATGAGGAATGAACGTATTAGAGAGGTGTGTGGTGTGAAGGAAGGGATAAATGAAATTATGTTGAGATGGTTTGCTCATGTGGAAAGGATGAATAATATCTCAGTTGGTAAAGCGATGTATTAGTGGTGAGTGTGTTGGGAACGGACCGGCTGGGAGACCGAAAGAGAAAGTGGATTGAGTCGGTGGACCGAATGTTGAAGGAGAGAAATGTGAGTTTGGCAGAGGCGAGAT
>JABUQX010064667.1:40000-49956 GCA_015478945.1 Trachelipus rathkii
CTATCTTATTTCTGATTTATGGTCTTCTGCCCTTAGGAATAATGGGGAGTCTTGGTGGTGGCACTCCGATATTTCAAAGGCTTTTGATCGAGTATGGCATGCGTCGCTACTCTCTAAGCTCCCTTCCTTGGTTTCCTCCTTCTCTTTGCTTCTCTTGTCAAGTTTTCCTCTGGTCGCTCCATATCAGCACTCGTTGATGGAGCGACTTCTTCCTCCTTTCCTGTTAATTGTGGTGTTCCTCAAGGTTCTGTTTTATCTCCAACTTTATTCTTACTTTTCATCAACGATCTCCTCGGCTGTACTTCTAAACTCTGTTTTCACTCTTATGCAGACGACTCAACCTCTCATTCTTCCACTCATTTCAATCTGCTCCCTCTTTTTGCATCAGGAGTTGCCTCTCGTCTTCAGCTTTCGCGATTCTTTCTTGCCGACCTGGAAGGAATTCCCGGTTGGGCCACCACAACCTTGTGAAATTCAACTCTTTGAAAACCAACTACTTTACATCTCCCTGTTTCAAAAAACACCTCCTAACTTTCCTAATTTTTTTTTCGAAACGGTTCTAACGTCTCACTGTTGCAACTAACATTCTATGGGTCTGAACATAAACAATAAATTATCTTGGGAACATCATATCACAACGGTTGCTAAGGTGGCCTCAAAGAAACTGTGAGTTCTATTCAGATTGCGGGAATTATTTTCTTCTGCAACAGCTGCTTTCCATTATATAAGGGCCATTTTCGCCCTTGTTTGGTAAGTACTGTTCTCACATCTGGGGGGGCTCCGGCTCCACCCTTCTATTGATAGAGTTGAGTCTAAAAGCTAAGAGACTAATTAAACTGTCCCTTACCTTTCTAACTCTCTTGACGCCTCTATCTCTGACGTGACGTTGTGGCGCACTATCTCTTTCTATAGGTACTACAACGCGTAGATGCTCAGAGGGTTGGGCCACTACGCATTCCAACCTCCATTTGCGTCGCCCCTCGCAATACAAGGGGTGCCATGCTCTCGCATGAATTTTGCGTGAGCATTGAAAATCCCCGATTTTGTTCTATGTGGTGCCTCCTTCTTTCCAGCCACTTCTGTTCTGTGAACTCCTTGCCATCTTTATTTATCTTGCTGGTTTTAATCTTCCTCTCTTTAAACCCCACGTAATGTCGCTCACCTGAGAGATTCGCATTAGTTTTGGGCTGGTGGCTTTCCCTGTATTTTATTTCCTGCACCCTCTTTGGAAAAAAGGGCTCAGCCCGGAGCTGGTGTAAATCTGTAAAAAAAAAAAAAAAAAAAAATAATATATATATATATATTAGGGATGTACGCGATACCAGAAAAAGAGGCCGATTTCCGGATACTCTATTTTTTTAGGTGCCGATACCGATACTTTATTAATGAAATAAATACCACATAATAAGATAGAACATTTGTGTACTGAATTCCACTCAAGATTGCATTCCATGTACAACAAATACTTAGTCTTTATTTTCATATTTGGTTGTGCTCAAATATATTTATTTTTATAAATTAAAAATAGTATCGTTAAGGAATAAATAAATGTAATATAATATTAATAATTTTTTATGTCATGTTTTTTTTCAAAAAAATATTCCAATTCCATTTTCCAGTAAGTATTACGAAGTTTAGTACTAGCTTTTAATGTTTTAACATGATTACAATTTACAAAGAAGACTCTTTAACTAGCTACAATATAAAGAATAAAAATAATGAAGAAGACCTCAATTAATCAGCTGAAAAAGACAAAATAAAAAAAACGCTATTATTCAAAAATGACATAATAATAATATATACTTCTTTAAGAATAAAGATAGATATCATTCATTACTCCAATTCAAAAATTCTAAAATTGTGATGCAAAGGCTTAAGGCTTTCACAGGTATCTGGCGAGAGCCTGTGCCTTTTGGTGTTTACATTCCACTACACTAAAAATAGCTTTTGCCTCGACTGATGAAAGGGAAGGCCTGATAAATATTTGCTTGCAAGCACTGATTAATAATGAGAAACCTTGGCCCATTTTCATGCCACCACATGATAGGATTCTCTTCTGTAGGCAGCATCTCCATGTTTTCGTAGAGCCTCATCTCCTCTTTCACAGATTGCAAATTTAAATTTTCTTTGCTCCTTGATGAATGTCTCTTCCGTATTTTCGATGAGGTTCCTGGTGTGATTCCTTTGAAGATGAATGAGAAGTCAATGCAATTTCGGCATGAACTTATAAAGTCTACATATCCAAATCCTCCTTCATCTTCAGTAGGTTATTTGCTGAAAAGCCAGCATCGTCACTATCAGTGCTGTTGGCAGGGGTTGCTTGATAAGGCGGTTTCCACTTCTGTGAATTTTTTTATTTTTTTTGGTCACGCGAGTCAAGCTCCTCGGTTATGCTAATTAAATGCATTCTAGAAGTGGTTCACCATCGAGATGCCATTCTTATGGGGTTTTTCAGCTAGCTTAAGGAATTCCTATTTAAGCTTTTTATTGTGATGGGACGATTAGAATTTTTGACGATGACGACGATGCTGACGATATAGTAAATTTTGACGATGACGATTAATTGAAAGTATATTTTTAAAAATTTCCTATATTTTAAGAAATTTAACAATTTATAAAATAGGGTCTATTATATAGTTCACTTCATTCCTATTTAAATGTGTAAATACATTAGAAACGGCATTAATACATTAGAAGTTTTCCTGTTATTCATTACCATTTGATTTTGTTTTCTATTTCTCTCTCTCTCTCTCTTAAATTGAGGGAGATTTAATTCAGCAGGAAACAGAAGAAGGAAAGAGAATTACACAGAACTGAGGTGGCACAGGAAAGAAGGAAGCGCCGCAGCGAACTAGCCTGGATTTACTAATATCGACACAAACTCGTGGGCAGACACAGCAACCCTTGTGCTACGAGGGCGGTCGTAAAGGCCGTGGTACGCGAGTGGGTAAGTTCACTTGGAAAGTACTTTCCGCTGCGGTACTATAGAAAGAGACAAGAGCAACCAACATCGCTCTGCAAAATAGAAGGTCAATTGAGACTGGAAAGTACAGAGCAGTTTATAAGCCTTTTGGCCATTGACTTGACGCTATCCAAAAGCCGGTGAAACCAGAGCCCCCCCAGATATGAAGAGCAGTACTCCCTATACAAAGCGGATGAGACCCTTGTATAGCTGGAGTAACTGAGAAGAAGAAAAAAGTCCCGCAGTTTAAACAAAACTCGCAATTTCTTCTTTGAGGCCGCCCTAGCAACCGTTGTGGATATGAGGTTTCCAAGACATTTTTTTTGTTTATGTTAATGCTAATTATGTTTATATTGTCAAGCAGGAGAGACGAGAGACCGAGAACCATTAAAGAGATAGAGATTAGAGGGTGTTCTTAGAGACTGAGATTTGTAATTTTTCGAATTGAATTTCACAAGATTCAGATGACCCCATCAGGAAACTCTATCCAGATCAGTGAGAAAGGTCGGAAATATTAAGACGAGAGACAATCTAGAAGTAAAAGTGGGAGCAGAATTGAAGTGAGTTGAAGCATGAAGGATTGATTGATTCATCGGTATATGAGTGGATAGGGTTAGATGTGCTGGTGAGATCATTAATGACAAGTAGGAAGTTGTTGATCTTATTTAATATATTTAATAATTAATTCAGAACATCTTGGTACCTTTTTGAATTACCATTTTACGTCGCGTCCAATTCTTGTAGACAGCGACTATGTGTTTCCTTCCAATTATACAGGTGGGTAAATGATGTATCCCCATCCTTGAAATCATAATGAGATATTAATTGATAAAATGTCATTCAGATTATTCCATATTGTTAAGGAAATGTATTTTACAGCCAACAGGGTTCACACTGAAATTTTGAATCTGAAATTCCCTGCCAATCCACAAATTTTCCCCTGACCAGCGTTGTTCGTTATTTTTGGCGTATAAAATATCTATTAATCCTTACTGGCAGCCTATTACTCAGTTCATACATTAAATTTTTGAAAATTTTTTACAAACTGTTCATATCATGGATGAATTTAAAAAAAATATTTTTTTTTTTTAGTAACCAGCCTATTACCTTTCCATAGGCCGTCCAACGCAACTCCCTTTTTTATTTTTTCACAGTAGTTTATTTCTACAAAAAGAAAATAAATTAAAAGCTTACATTAATAGCCTAGGTGAATAACGTCCACTGTGATCACAAAAGTTCTAAATGGGGAGATTTTAGGTTAACTTTTTCTTCTCAAGCATCTGAATTTTTGATTTTATAGCGTCTTCTTCTGTCAAAGCTTTCAGTTTTAACATCTTTTTCTGCTCTTCAAGTTTATAGATCTGTATGGATAATTTCTTTTTTCAGCCTTTTTATTCTCTTCTTCTTTTTGGTTCAGGGGGGGGGGGGGGGGGGGGGGGGGGGGGGGGGGGGGGGGGGGGGGGGGGGGGGGGGGGGGGGGGGGGGGGGGGGGGGGGGGGGGTTTTTTTTGACTTATTTGAGATGTTCTTCATATCTCCTTTGGGCAGCTCTACATTGTCAACATTTTTTGAGTGATAAGGAAATTTATGAAATACTTTCATGAGATTCTTTAGCATTGTGCACGTTCTTTGAGAAATCAACTATGTTCTTTTCAGATTCTCCACTAAATTGCTTAATTTATAGAAAACCCTCCTTCCACTGTCGCATTTTCCATGCAAAAATATCAGTCCTAATTTAATAATTTGCCAGAATTTCACATAACATTGATTCCCAGGTATATAGAAGAAAAATATTAAATCAAGTGTCTCTTAGAAAGACAATCACCATCCAAAAATATTTTGAATTTTAATTCAAGGGTAGAAAGAGCTTCACTGCAAAGTAGAGTGTAATGTGCTTTTGCTTTCTAGAAAAATAGGGAGCAAGTCCATGGTCAATCACATATTTACATTTCATCGGCCCCATTTTAAAAATTTGATGCTCCTGCACTATCTGGAAACATTAATTTAAATGTTTCCCCTATATCTGCACACGAGTTTAAAGACATTTATCATCCACCACCTTTAATGCCATAGAATTTCAGATCTTGTAACATCCTCTTTAATGCAAAAAGATGAAACGGATTGATAAACTGGTTTTGGTTGGTTTTAATAAACTCAGGGTCATTTTACAATCGGTTGAGTATGATTAGGAATGGCATAATGGCATAATTTTCAGTGCACACACTTCACTAATTTGTATATTAGAACACGTACGAAAAAGTTTTTTCATGATGGTTGTCCTGCTGAGTTTTGATTAAATTCAAATGAATTTTCCCCCCTTGAATGTGAAACTTCGGCTTGCGTACCATGTTAGATAGATCAAAGTTCTTTTCATACTTTACAGTATCGCCTTGGAACTATCAGGTCCTTTACGCAACCACCTGAATAAACTGTGGGTTCAGTTTGACGTCACACCACTGTTGTTTAAGTTAGTTTTTTGTTTGAAGTCATTTTATAATAAATTATAAATACTTCCAACTGCCGCAAAAATCCAAAATCACTTCGTCAATCCTCAAAAAAAAAAACACCTCAAAAGTATAAAATCCCTAAAAGAAAAGATATACAGTTAGTCATAAGTCATACAGTCCTAAAACACATACATATACCAATCATCTTCATCGAAAGGATGACTTGGAAAACCTCTAATGAACAGAATAGGAAAGAATATAGTAATAGTACTAAAATAGAAAGAACAGGATAGAAGTAGATTTATGGAAAGTCATTCCTCGCCCATCCTTTTCATTCACTTATCAAATACATCTCTTATTCACTATATCAGTAAGGAAAAAAAATATATCAAAAATATGCAACTTGGTCCATGGATCATTCTCCATATGTTTTGAAATTTTAAAATTTCCCTGACTTTTTTGGAAATTCCCTGACTTTCAGCATATTTTAAAACGTTTCTGAATTTTCCCGACTTTCCCTTACTTTCCCTGACTTTCCAGAAAGTGTGAACCCTGGCCAACTGGTATTCTTCAGTCCCAATTTGAAGTACTGTTCTGCAGTACCCAGTATCCCATAGCAAACCCCCTTCTTATCATCCTACAAGTGAAAAGGGTAAGTAACCAACATACTTACTTAGATCTAATTAACAGCTGAATTATGAATATGACACTAAACCTGTATGTACGATTTAGGGTCCTTATTCTGGGCTGAAAACTTTTTGTTCTGGGCTCAAAATTCCTATTCTGGGCTCAACTCCTTATCCTGGGCTGACTTCTTCTTGTTCTGGGATCAAGATTCTTATTCTGGGCTCAAGATTGTATAATCACGGATCAAGAGAAACCAATCCTTGAATGTAAGAGAATCCTAATACTGTCCTCATTCCATTGGATTGTATCTACTTCAAAGAGGTTAGGAGATTAACCCTCTTGATGGTACAAGGAACTCCTATAATATCTTAAGATAAGTTTCCCAATAATGAGCATAGAGTTGCATGCACAACACATTACTCAAATGTTCAGTACCTACGAAATTCATTTCTCTTAAATCGAACCAGCTCCCTTTGTTGCTATATATAACATCGCCTTCCTAAGGACTTTCGCAATTCATCGAGTGAATCTCGATCCTTGGTTTTTTTTATTCTAATTGACCATTAACTTTGTGGTCCTCCTATCCAGTCATTATTAAATCATTTTATTACATAGGTATCTTTTCTTATCCTCCCATTTTTGTCTTTTACTACCCTTATTGGGTAATATCATTCTTCGTAAGTTAAGTGTGAATCAACATACGCTGCAATCAACTTCTGCAACTTCATGAACAAAAGCAGAGTCCAGCACACTATAGTCCTCATTGGGAGAAAATTTGGTACTCTTTATTGTAGATGTATGTTCAATGAAGACGGCTCGATTAAAGAAGAATGCACCTCACATCGACAAAGATCTTCTAAGAATATATACTAAAGGTAATTTTTACAAATTCCCCTTCATATTTTATAAGTTCTTATTATAGTGAAATTTACGCAGGACTTGGTTATCATAGTAAACAGCTCTGAGACTAGTCATTATACTATACTCCATTATATTATGTATATTTCATATATATATATATCTAGTATATATATTTAGTATAGTAATATTTAATATATTATTATAATATTATATATATTTATATATGATTATATATATATATAATAGTCTAAATAATATATATTATATATATATATATATCTATATATATCATTATTAATATTATATATATATATAATTATATATCTATGATATATATTTATTATTTTATCTATATATAATATACCAAATGTGATGGGGGGGGGACGATTGAAGAGAATTTTTGTGATCATGATAGATTATAAGTAAATTTTGACGATATTACCGAAAAGTATATTTTAAATTAAAAAATTATAATAAGGAGAATTAAGATTGTGTTCATTCATTAGAATGATAGATAGGTGGATATATTGATGTTAATAGAAAGATTCTTTATTCATATAATCTATATTTCAAATTGTTTAATTTCTATGATATATAAGTAATAATAAAATATATTCAATATATAAATAATCGCCAAAATAAATATTTTAACATAAATCACTTCAAAAATTTGTCTAAAAAATTTAAAAAAGACAAAAGCAAAAAATATCTCATCCTCATTTGCGTAGGAATGCATATTCCACGATCCCAGAAAGGGTCCTAGAAAACACGCTAAAGATAATATTAGCATTCCTAGAGGTCAAAAAGGTAAGAGTTACAGACTTCTCGCTCTCAAGAGATCGCTTCTTTGGCTTTCTTCTTTACAAGTTGAGGCGAAGAAACTTCCCATCAAGCCGCTCGTTCCTCTCAGACTAAAACATTGCTTGACAAGACTACAATGTAAGCGCTCTGCATATATACGCTTCACTCGGCATTCTTCAGGTGGTAATAGAATTTATTTGTGGAAAATGGAATAGAAATATTTTTGTTATAGAGTCCTATTATAAAAAGTATTAATAGCAAAATAAGATGCCATACAATAAAAAAATGTTCATAAATTTGTTTAAAAAGCTCCCAAAAAAACGACAAAAACAGACAAATTCGGCTGGACCGAATATACATTATAAGAAGGGTGTCCAAAGTCCAAAACTCTAAAGAGAGAAATAATATAGCTATCCTGGAAGCTAAAAGGTAAGAGTTGCAGACTTTCCTCTCCAAGTCGCTTCTTTGATTTTCTTTGAATTTCTTTGTTAGGGACACTTCCATCAAGAATTATCCTTGCAGATGGACTTAAACATTGTTGAATGGCTAATAATTTGTGCATATTTCTCCTTACGAATCAGAGGCATTCTTCAGGTGGAGTATGGAAATTATTGTGAAAGAGGCTATAAATAATATTTTGTTTATTATAATCATATTTTAAGTAATATTAAAGCCAAATATAAAGTTTCAATGGTTATGGTTGTGAGTGGGACGTCTCAGTGTGAAGTTATAAGTTAGATGGTGAGCAGTGCACCAGTGTAGTGAGTTTAAAATCTTATAGGTATGTGTTGATTGAGAGGGAACTGATCGCAGATGTGTGACGCAAAGTTGTGATGGCAGGATAGGGGCTGGTTGCAATTATGTTTGTGAATGTAATAAGACTAGTCTGGTATGGCTATAGGGTCTTGCATGAGAGGTATGTTTGATTTACCAGTGATATAGGTATAGTAGTTGAGACTACTGGTCTGGATTATAGAAGTATAGATCTAAAGTTTATGTGTTCAGATGACAATATTAGGGATGTGCTAGGTGTGAGAAGAATATGATAAAAATGAGGAATGAAGTATTAGAGAATGTGTGGTGTGGAAGAAAGGGGTAAACGGAAGATAAATGAAGCTATGATTGAGATGAGTTTGGTCCATGTGGAGGATGATGTAAGTCGAGGTTGGTTTGCGATGTTATGGTGAGATGTGTGGGACCGGATCGCTTGGGAGACCGAAGAAAAGTGGATTGAGTTCAGTAAAGGAATTTTTGAGGAGAGAATGCCAAGTAGCAAAGCAGAGAAGAAAGGTGCATGATTATAGAGAATATCGGGGTGTTATATGGGGGTATGGTTGGCCCTGGGCAGGGATGAATCCTACCTGAGATTTCATATGGGCTCAGTTGTCCAATGGAGTCTAGGTAGATTTTTCTGATTGCGATAAGAGGTTCTTACTAATTAAGGTACAGAGGGGCGGTAAGGCTGGGTTTTCTTTTGACTTATGCATATTCTCCTACTGGTTTTCTTTTTGATGATGTAATCGCACCTTACTCCCATTTGGAAAAAAGGTAGATGAAGAAGAGATAAAGTTTCAACATTAAGTCATTTCACAATTTCTCTAAAAGCTTCCCCAAAAAGATAACCATAAATCTGGATTCATCTAACGTTTGAATCTTTTTAGATGGTTTTCGACTAAGGGAAGCATTTCTTAGGAGTGGATATTGATCCTACTGGGAGTTGAGATGGGATATTTATGTTTTTGTCTTTTTTTTTTTTTTGGGAGGGAGCTTTTTAGACAATTTGATGGTGACTTACATGATGTTGAATATTTTTTTGGGCTTTAATATTATCTTTACTTATAATAGTGGATTTTATAAAAATTAATAATCATTTATAATATAATATATTAATAATATATATTGTGTCGATTTAATTATTGATTATTTTAAATATTAAATCATTCATCGCTCTTATATTTTGAACTTACTTATGATGTATTTTAATTATAAATATTACTTGTTTCCTTTCAAAACTTGATATTTTAAAATTTTTATGTGAAAAATGAGAACGACTACAATTCTCGTACATAAATTATAGAGATTTTTAGTTATAATGCTGAAATTAATTTTCTCCAGTTTCTGTAGTATATATTTTTCAATTAATAGTAAAGTCAGCAGAAATTTACATGAATTGAGGAAAAATGTGATTTTGCTAATGATAGATGAATTAATTGTTCTCAATAATATGAATAAATTATTATTTATAATAATATATATATA
>JABUQX010064668.1:0-20000 GCA_015478945.1 Trachelipus rathkii
TGGTTGGCTCTGTGACAAAGCCTAGGGTGCTTTGTGGATTTGCATGAGCATGTTTGGTGGTGGGTTGACTGGGGCGAGTCTCGGTAAGGCCCATGTGGCTTTACTGTCTCCTGTTGCACAAAAGAAGCTAAGCAGAAGTCATTAGATTCAGAACATAAGTGTAATTTGATGTTTATGATTAACTTTATGCTCATAAAATCTCCACTTAGCTTTTATAATGCGGTATTCCCATAACTAAATAGATAAATCCTTCTGCTAACCTCTTGGTAAATGTGAAGCAATTCTGGTGTATTGACTGAGTAAATATAAGGTTCACAATAGATCTCATGAGGTGGGATCTATAATTAGGATTGAATAATTTCTCTTCAGTTGGGGATGTGACTTGATCTTCGGCTCAAGCCCAGGAACGGAACCCTAAATCACAAATACAATTTAGATTGATGTTCTATTCAAGTTTAATTAAATCAGAAAGTAGTCAGAAGCCACTCACCCTATTAACTTGTAGGACAAATCTTAGAGGAACAATATGGGCAATTCAGCCAGACAAATCGTCACAGTGAAGGTCTGTAAAATACACTTGATTATTATTATGAACTTATTTGTTCTGGCTGTATATAGTACTGTTTCAAGTGAAATTAATTAGAGGTAGGGTTTTATCCACCCTGTAGTTTTGAACAGAGAACTCGTATCAGCTAAATACTCCAAAGTAGGTAGAAGCGACACTTTATTCTTACAAATTACTAAATAACTGAGGTAATGATTATGTAAAATTTTATCAACAACAGTAATACTAAAATAAGAAGAATTATTAGTATGTATTGTTGATATATAAGCTATGGTTTTTTTTGAAGCATAAATAATGAATACACATGCAGTTTAACCAATGTGTAGATATTCACCCAGTTGGAGTGAATATCAGCGAAAGTCATTTTTAAATACTAAGATATATTAAATAATTAAATAATTAAATATATGTGATAATAATAATAATAATAATAATAATAATAATAATAATAATAATATGTAATAATAATAATAATAATAATAATGTAATAATAATAATATAATAATAATAATAATAATAATGTGTATGTATGTGTATGCGCACGCGCAATAAAGAGAATCATTATTGTGTGACAATGATCTCCCTTATATATATATATATATATATATATATATATATATATATATATATTTGTATATATTTTTTCTGTCTTCTTTCATATATATATATGTATATATATATCAACATATATATGTATATATATGTATATATATGCTCAAATATATATGCTGCTCTTAACTTCTATATAACATATATATATATATATGTATATATATATATTAACATATATAATATATCAGGGAGTGACAGGGAGCTGGGGGGGCCTGACTGAGGAATTTTCTCAGGTAGTTGCAATTTTCAGCCAGAGAAACAAACTATATATATATATATATATATATATATATATATATATATATATATATATATAACTTAATATATATATATATATATATATATATGTAACATAACATATATATACTATATATATATATATACATATATATATATATATATATACTCTGTCACTATATATATATATATATATATATACTATATATATATATATATATATATATATATATATATATATATATATATATATATATATGTATATATATATATATATATATATATATATATATATATATATATATATATATATATATATATATATATATATATATATATATATATATATATATATATATATATATATATATTATATATATATATATATATATAAATAAAAAGATATTGAAGCTTATTCAGAAAAAATCAGAAACATGAACAAACAGCTGGACACTCTCAAAATAAAAAGAAAAATGTGAGGAAAATAGAAAAACTTGCACTGTGAAACTATATACGTTTATGTGTATTATCAGGTCTTACATTAACAGGCTCCAAGTGACTCTGGACATTATTGAATTATCTCCAGCTGAAAATGACAGGAAATTTAGGCTTTCTTAGGGTTTTCAGAAATGAAATGAGAGACCAAGGTTTTTTTGAAGAACCACTTCTATCTTCCAAAAATTCAATGTATACGATCCGATAATACAGAATGAAATCATACAGTCATTTAGTCAGCTTATACAAGGAAAATAGTGGAAGAAGTTAATAAAAGCAAAAAATTTTTTCAGCATTAGCTGATGAAACAACGGATATTTCCCAAACAAAACAGTTTTCACTTTGTGTAAGGTACGCGATTGGTGGTGATGGAGGTGATACTCCTTTTACTTTAAGAGAGGATTTTTTGTCATTTGTTCCGGTTTATGACATCTCAGGGAAAGTATTGGCAAATGAAATTTTGGAGAGACTCGGCTATCTTGGTTTAAAACTCGAAAATTTAAGAAGCCAAGGATATGATGGAGCCTCTTTCATGAAAGTCGAATAGGAGTACAATCTGTTATTCGGAATGAGTATCCTAAACTCTATACACACACATTGTTAGCTAGCACATTGTTTAAATCTATGTTTCTCAGACTCTTCTAAAATTCAGCCAATTCGAAACGTTTAGGATACATCTCTGAAATATGCACTTTTTCGATCAAATTGAAGCGCACAAACCCAGCCTGAGATAAAATAAAAGAGTTTTCTAGTAAGCAAAATAACAAGAGGATCAAAAGATGTGCGAGACCAGATATGGTGTGAACGGTATAGAGAAGAGGTTTTCGCCTTTTAAGAGACTCTTGACTAATACTTGCGATACTTTAAGGAAAAAAGAATGGCCTGGTGAATTATCATAGAAAGCTCTACTTCGTTGTTAAACTCAATCAGTAATTTGAATTTATAACAACATTATACGTTTTAAGTAAATTTCTTGGAATAACCTTCACCTTGTCAAAACAGTTACAGAGTGTTCATTTGGACATTGTCAGTGCAATAAACTTAGTGAAAGACATTATTCAACTTCTCTAAAAAGATAGACAAAATGCAGACGACACAGAGTTTAAGGGGAGGGTTCAATGTTGGAGATTTTGGGACTATTTTGGCCCCCACCTAAAAATGGACAAAATTCTTAATTTTCAGACAATTTTGATGGGGAAACAAGCAACAGCTTTTTCTTACCTCTAAAACGTTATGTTTCGGGTGTTTTTTTTGTGTCTGTAGTCGATACGACGGCTTTTCATTTTTTCAGAACCTAATTTTTGACATTTTTCTTATCAACTTCTACAATTTTTTTTTCGAAATGACTTCAAACTTGAAATATATACATAACATGGGTTACGCACAAAATTGTGAAGTAGTTTTTTTTGATTTTTGAAAAATTGTGCTCAGCAATGTTGAATTTCAAAATCTACTTATTTTTTTACATTGCTGAGCACAATTTTCAAAATATTCTATTGCATACATGTGAACACATCAGCCATTTCAGTTTGATCATTCGAAAAAAAAATTGGTAAAGTTGATAGAATTTCAATTAGGTTTGCGTAAGCAATCAGTAATGACAACAAGCAAGCACCAACCGACCCAGGAGTAGAAACACCAGTTGCTTTCTATCCATCTGATGTCAGAAAAAACATATTAAAACATCACTTTTTATAAGACGACCTTCAGACCCTCACGGGGATACACTAAAGGAGAGTGGTATCTCTGGCAGCGTAAATGGCTGCTAAAGTAAAAACCAAAACTGCGATCGGTGCTTTGGCTAGAAGATGTGACAGAGGGAAATTTCTAACATTGATACTCTCTGGAGAATATCTTGAAGTATTGTGTCATTTATCACAACAGTGGAAATAACCTTTCGGCATTAAGGCGGTCTGAAAACGTGTTGCGGAATAGTGTTGGAAGGGATAGCATTACGGTCTTGCTTTACTGTCGAGATTCATCCGGAATCTCTTACAGAAGTCAGCAATGAAAATATTTTGAATCACCTCAGTCAAAAATCAAAAACAAGGAAACTGAGTCCCGATTACAGTATATATATATATATATATATAATAATATATATATATATATAATAATAACCAACATAACCTATATATATATATATATATATATATACTCATATATATATGCATATATATATATATATATATATATATATATATATATATATATATATATATATATATGCTCTATATATATATATCACTCACTCATAATATGTATATATATATATATATATATATATATATGTTGCCGCCGAGTTCTCTCATTACTGACCTGTCTTAATTCTCTTTCTTCTCTTTCTTATACTGCTATATATATATATATATATATATATATATATATATATATATATATATATACATATATATATATATATATATGTATATATACCTCATATATATATATATGCTCCTGCTCTCATATATATATATATATATATATATACTCTCATATATATCTTTCTCTTTCATATATATATCAGAGGAATCTGAACCCTGAGGTTAAGTAATTTGACTTCTTAGGTGAGGTCAATAAACTAAGGTTATTACGTTTTCTTTTTTTAATGCAAGATCTATTCCTGATAAGGTTGGACCCACAATCCTCAGGTATTATATTTATTCACTTGGCAATAATTTCGGATATTTAATTTTTTTTATTGTGTTTTTTCTACAACCTGTGAAATGGAATAAGATCTAAGATTTTTTGTGATGTTACTTCAATTTTAAGAAATTGGAATGATGTGATGTTTGGGGAGGAGTCTATTTTTTTAGGAAGAGAATTCTTCTATTTGGGATGTATTTTCTTTAAGACGATGCTCCTTGCCACCTGAGAGCCTAAGGCCAGGTGCTCTAATCCAGAAGCGGGACAGCCTTGACAGGCCTCTGCTCGATACAGACAGGCGGTTGCAAAACCAGGTTGAGGAGGCAGAACAGAGAGCTGGTGTGGAGACAGAAGTGGGGCAGAGAGCGCAGTGAAAGAGAACAGTGAGGAATGACGAGGAATGCGAGAGAGGAAGTTGGAACATTGGCAATAATTACCTGTGAAAGGCAGGTCAGGAGGTGGAGGAGTGGGAATGAGACGGCAGAAAGAGGGATAGGAGGAGGGAGGAAGAGAGGATCTGGGTCAGAGAGGAGAAGTGGTGGAGGTGGGGAATCAGAAGGAGGTTGAGGAGGGTGAAAGGAGTCGGGGGGAGAATGAGGAGGTGGAGAATCTGGGTACAGGAATGAAGAAGGTGGTGTATCAAGGGAATCAGGAATAGATTTTGGGCTCGAGTCAGAATCTGGACGTCAGGAGTTCGCTTCAAAAAATAGGGGGTTTGAGACGATCGATTGATACTTCAGTGAAGTGGGACGTTGGCCCACAGTGAAGAACTACCTTCGAAGTGATGGCAAGGCCGTCGCCACACTTGGGTTGGAGAGCAGACAGTGTGAGTCGAGAAATACCTCACTAAAACATGGGTCTGGAAGAAGAAGATCTTTGGGAATATAGAGGTGCACCTTGCTGAGGTCGGAGTAGGTCTCTCCAGGAGGGGCATAGCGTTTCTGAAACAGAGTGAGATACATGGTTGGATCTGCAGTGGCAGGAGGAGGAAAAGATTGAGAGAAAGAACTCGCCAGGCAGGCGAAGAGTAGAGCCATAAACAAGTTCTGCAGCTGAACACTGAAGATCTTCCTTAACAGCCGTGCGTATACCAAAGCATAGCAAAGGAAATTCGTCCAATGTTAGACTGGCGGTTGTGTGCCATGAGAGGGCTTAAGCTTGCGGGTGAGAACCTCTCACAAAATCCCATTCGATTTTTAAGATGGAAGCTAGTCGTATGGATTTTTCTCTCCAGAACCAAAGCAAGCACATCAATCTTTTCCAGGAAGGATTCAGCACGACCTTGCCGTCGTAACCGACAGAAGAATGCCAAACCGAGAGATCCAATGGAACAAGAAAGCTTTCTAGCTATATAGATTTAGCAGTAGCAGAGACAGGGACCAGCTTCGGTCAACAGGTGAACCCTATCGATACAAGGTGAGAGGATATATATCGCGCTTGCCATGAAGGTGGAAGAGGTCCGGTATGGGTCCTCCACCAAATCTCTGATCACAAGTTGTCTAAGCAAAGTCATTGAACGTCTCATGAAATTTGGGCTGCTTGACCATGACCTTATTTCGATTTGAAGGGGGGGTTAGGTGAGTTCCCATGTGAATAACAGCACTTCAATAGAGGATATTTGATGTTGAAGAGATGAAGCGTTGTCACGATAAGTGGCGTTTCTTCCCGGAGGCTGCTTAGGAGTCATCAGTGGCTAGCAGGCTCCTACCCCAGACACCTACAATATATATATATATATATATATATATATATATATATATATATATATATATATATATATGCTCATAATATATGTATATAATACCCTATATATGTATGTATATGTATGTATGTATCCATATATATGTATATGTATATATATGTAATATGTATGTATATGTGCTCATGTATGTATATCATATATATGTATCTCAAATATATAATAATAATAATATATGTATGTATATGTGTATGTATATATGTATGTATATGTATGTATGTATGTTCTTCCATGGCATAATAATATGTAATAATATGTAATAATAATAATATGTATGTAATAATATGTATCAAGTATGTAATAATAATAATAATATGTATCATAATAATAATAATAACTCTTCTTCTTCATATATGTATAATATGTATGTATGTCTCATAAAGAATATATATATGTGTAATATGTATGTTTGTATATGTAATAAAAATAATATGTATAATATAATATGTATGTAATATGCTTATACTGCTGCCTCTCTGCCTCTTTCAAGTTTCATTGTCCTGCCTCTCTCTCTCTTTCCTCACTACTCTCTCTCTTTCTCCTCTTCCTCACTCTCTCCTCTCTTTCTCCTGCTCTCTTTCTCACTCACTGCTCCTCTCTCTCCTGCCTTCTTTCTTACTATATATATACTCCTCACTACTCTTTCATATATATATATATATATATATACTCTATATATATATATATATATAATCTGTCTATCTTTCAACTCCCAGGGGAAGGAACTTTCGCCCTGTCAGTCCAACATCTCTATGTTTTACATTTGTCTTAACTCTAGAGTATTCTAGAAAAATCATTTCTCAGCTTTCTGTGTTTCCATTCTGTCCTCGAGTTAAACACTCTCCATTCATTCCATCCTTTCTTCCTTCCTTCCACCATTTCGTCCATCCTCACTCATTCTCCACCCTTCCATCTCCATGCATCCCAACCACTTTCCTCATCTTTTCCATCCACTCTCTCTCTCTCTCTCTCTCTCTCTCTCCTCTCTCTCCTCTTTCTTTCTCTCTTTCTCTCTCTCCACTCACTCATATATATATATATATATGTCTATATCCTGCTATATATATATATATATATATATATATATATATATATATATATATATATATGTATATATATATATATATATATATATATATATATATATATATATATATCTTCTTATATATATATATATATATATATATATATATATATATATATATATATATATATATATATATATATATATATATATATATATATATATATATATATATATATATATATATATATATATATATATATATATATATAGTGATAATTGGTTTATTAAAACTACAACTCATATCTCAAAAGCCACAATGAATACAGGGAAAAGGGATACATTGTTGGAATCCTGGTAACATTTTGGTGAAAGGTATTAAAAAAAAAAAAAATTATATCTCAAAACTACAGTAGCTACAGCGAAAAGGAATACATTTTTGGACTGGTAAAATTTTAGTAAGGAAAATGTAAAAAATAAAAATAGAAATAAAAAGTATTAAGTTAATAATTATAGTAATAGGATTAGAGCCTATTTAGAGACCTTGTATTGGTTTCTCGTTAAAATAAATGGACTTTCTGTAAATTTTTGTTTGTTTTTTTTAATAAAGAATACCCCAGGGGTATACCGCACCGATGGCAGGAGTCAGGGTCTCTCGGCCTTCGAGGAACTACAGGGGTGAATTCAATTCCCCCCCCCCCTCCAGGGGAGAGGGTCTCCATTCCCTCTTTGTCCTGTTCCCTCCCCATTGCTGACTCCCCCATGCACTCCCCATCGGCTCCATGCCATGCCTTTTAATCATATATATATATATATATATACTTTCTCTCTCCTCCTCTATATATATATATATATATATATATATATATATATATATATATATATATATACTATGTCCTATCTAAAAAAAACCTTGTATTTGTTTTTACTTCCATTTTCCCTAATAAAATTTTAAGGTTCAAATGTATTCCTTTTCGCTGTAGCTATTGTAGTTTTTGAGATATGAGGATTTTTTTTGATTTTTTTTACATTTTCCACTAAGTATTTGAGTTTAACAATTAATTCCTTTTCCTGTATCTATTGTGAGTTTTGAGATATGAGTTGTAGTTTTAAACCAAAAGTTGTAGAAGTTTTAACCAAAATATCACTATATATATATATATATATATATATATATATATATATATATATATATATATATATGCTGCTATATATATATATATATATATATATATATATATATATATATATATATATATATATATATATATATATATATATATATTATATATATATATATATATATATATATACTTTCTCTTCTCTCTCTCATACCTCACCATATATATATGCTCTCTTCTAACCTATCACTATATATCTTATTATTAATATGTGTGTGTGTGTGTGTGTGTGTGTGTGTGTGTGTGTGTGTGTGTGTGTGTGTGTGTGTACCAATTACCAACTATTGTCAGTGTTGATTAATCACCCAATTTCACACTAATCAATAGACGGTGTGGGTTGGTTAAACTCCAGATTTTTCCTTTTCAAAGGCTAATAAAAAATATCATAGAATAAAAAGTTATTTCGGTTATAAAAATAAATAAAATAACAAGAGTCTACAACAGTTGTAATTAAAACATTTTTATGTGTCTGAGGTGAAATGCAAAAAAAATACCTTTTACGCCTTCCATGATTGATTTAGGAGCTTTGGCAGCCACCAAATGTTATCAACATACTGAGAGTTCTAGCGGAGAATACTGTCAGAAGAAGCTAGCTGTATGAAAGCTCACAGCCAATATGAAAACGAAAATACATTAAAACTCTTTAGAAAAAATGTAAGTTTATAATACGTTAGTAATTTGTAATTACTACTTCATTATCTATCGATTGACGTATGTTTTTCAGTTTTTCTACTAATAAACCCCAAGAAACGTCGTCAACACAAAACATATAAGGTATTTTTCCCCAAGTTTAAGAGAGGGAGCAAAGTACTCCCCCCCTATGTATACGCTTATATATATATATATATATATATATATATATATATATATATATATATATATATATATATATATCTTTCTCTCTAATATATATATCTCACTATATATATATATATACGGTATACATATACTCACTCTCCATATATATATATATATACTCTTTCTCCTCTTTCCATGCTCATATATATATATATATCCTCCTCTCTCCTCATATATATCCTGCCATCTCTCTTCTCACTCATATCTCTCATGCTCAATATCATCAATATGTTATGTAATAATAATGTATGTATGTATATATGTTTGTATGTATGTATGTATATTATATATATATATAATACAATGTATGTATGTGTGTGTGTATCCAGCAATGTTGATGGTGGTGGTGGTGTGAAATCCAAGCATGTGTGCGTGTGAATATATGTGTGTGTGTAAAGTTGTGGCCGATTGAGAAAGGAAAAACCTTAAAATATTCGAGGGAGGTCGGGACTGAATTGGAATCGGTGCATTGAAATTGTATTTTATGAGCCACGTTTGAATAAAACTACGTTTATTATTATTATGCATTATTCATTGTGGTAGTATTATTATTATTATTATTATTATTATTATTAATATTATTATTATTATTATTATTATTATTATTATTATTATTATTATTATTATTATATATATATATATATATATATATATATATATCATATATATATATATCTCTCCTCTATATATATATATATATATATACATATATCATATATATATATATATATATATATTACTCATTATGTTTACTTCGTATGTGTTTTTCTTTTAATGTGTGTTGTACAGTGATTGTATTATCGGTTTTTGAATATATTATTATTGTATGCATATTGTCATTGTTATTGTTATTATTATTATTATTATTATTATTATTATTATTGGCCATTTCCTTCCTTCCTTCCATTTCCATCCATTCCTTCCATTCCATTGTCCTCTCTCTCTCTTTCTCTCTCTCCTCTCTTTCTCTTTCTCCTCTCCTCATATATATATATATATATATATATAACTCTTTCTTTCTTTATGTATTTATGTATATATCTGTATGTATTTATATATCTCTTTCATATATATATGTATATACCCTCATATATATATATATATATATATACATATCTATATACTGACATATATATATATATATATACCTCACCATATACTTTGCTATATATATATATACTATCTCATATATATATATATATATATATATATATATATATATATATATATATATATATATGCTCTCTTTCTGTCCCTCCTCGTCAAGAATAACAGCGCCACTAAGCTCATGTGAAACGCATTTAAACACCACTGGGTTGAAGGACAAGAACATAAACTTTATTATGCAAATAACATAGCATCGGGGACACATTATACAGTGGTAAGATTGTCGAGGGGCCCTATGAATCCCCTTGGGGCCTGCGAATGGGTAATGTATGTGGCCGATGCGTTTCTTCCAACGTGGGAAGTTATCGTAGTGAAGGGTTCGTGTGTGGATGGTGTTACTCAATATCGTGTATGGCCACCTTTGGCACGGATGACGGCTTGGCACCGTCGTGGCATGCTCTCAATGAGGTGCCGAATGTCCTCCACGGAAATCTGATCCAATACGCAAAGCACCGCCTGCCGCAGCGCCTGGAGGGTTCCTGGCGGTGGTTGCGCAACCGCCGTTTCAAGCATATACACGTTCAGTGGGTTTTAAGGTCGGAACTGTGCGCAGCTCCAGTAATGTTCAGATTTTTTGCAGTCGTTATTCGGTGACATCTGGTCTTGTGAGGTCTTGCGTTATGTATTAGGACAGATGTATCCGCATTCGGGGCGCGCGGCAGGCGCGCGTGTCAAGAACATCTGCGATATACAGCGTTGGTTAGGGATTTTACCTGGGACGTACAACTCAATTTACGACCCGTTAATGCCTCCCAAGACCAGCTATGAAGATCCGCTGCGTACTTAATACCTCTCCGCATATTACGTTGGGCGTACCTGCGTTGAATATCAATAGACTCTGGATGACCGTCGGGGTAAAACACACATGCCTCTGGATTACATCCATGGCAGCACATTCCCCTAACCGACGTTGGCGGGGTAGTCGCGCCCGCCGATGGTGCTCCATAGTTGTGTCGTGATGTATAGCCGACACCTCGGCGCATTATGTTTCGCGAGGCGTCGGCGATATTGTATTAGCATCACTCACGTTGCCATGCGCTGCAGCTGTTTGGGGTGCGGCATGTCGATTATAACACTGCCAGCGTAAGCATAAAACAGTCTTCAGCCAGTCGCGGCGGTAGCCTGCCCAGACTTACCGTCGCCTTGCGGTACTCCTGGGTCTCGTATTTACCACTTTAAAGCGTGGTGTGTGTGCGCCACGCAAACAGTCGACCGATTCACGGTACCCGTACCCTCTAAAGCAAAGGGTGTGGGAATCTGGCCTTTCACCATGCGTTGGTCGACGCGCAATTATTTTCTTGAGTTTGGCCAATTGTGTTCCAGTTCACGCCGAGATGGTTCATCTACTCCGGCTGCCCTCCATGTAACCTTTTCCCCAAGCGCTTCATGGAATTATATATATATATATATATATATATATATATATATATATATATATACTACGCCATATATATATATATATATATATATATATATATATATATATAAAGACAAAAAATTGCTTTGAGAAATATATTAAAACGACCCGGTGAAAATGGTATTATTCCTTTCTTTCCCATTCCGTCCATTCCATTCCATTTCCTGGCAGTCCGGCTTCTTCCATTCCCTTTTCTTCATTCCATTCCACTGTCTCCTCTCTCTTTCCTATCTCCTCTCTCCTCTCCTCACTCTCACCTCTCTTTCTGCCTCCTCATATATATATATATGCTCTTTCTTTTATATATGTATATATATACTATATGTATGTATGTATATGTAATATGCATGTATGTATGTATGTATGTGTATATGTGTATGCTGTAATGTATGTCTATATATGTATGTATGTCTCATGCTCAGTTCTCTTTCTCTGTCACTATATATATATATACTATACTATACTATATATATACTGCTATATATCTCACTATATATATATATATATATATATATATATATATATATATATATATACTGCTATATCTTTGAAACATTATCATTTGGGTCACATGATCAAAAGGCATATTTTTAATTATTTTTGTACCCCCTATCTATCCCCGAAGTGGGTCTTATGTGTTGTTACATTACACTCTTTATGTAAGTTTATTAGGGTGATGACTTTTATACAACCTCGTTTCCCTGTATCATAATTTGATGAGCTTTCATTAAAGATTAGATAAAATCTTACTTTCAAGGTGATTTGATAAAAAACCTCACGCACAAAATGATTTTAAAAGTTTTTAATTGAAGAAATTATATTTTTATTTTATTTTTCCAGAACATGATATATTTTAAATTTCAAGATTTAAAAACAAAGTAGAAATATTAATGAAATACTTTATTTCCCTTTTAAAAGTTACAAATAGTGCAATATTATTTATTAAAGTTTATTAAAGGGTAGATAATATCTAGAAATTGTTTCTTGAAACAAACTTTATAATTAGACATATTTAATATTAAGTTTCACAGGTTTTCCATACTTCTTTCATCAGTTTCTATTCCCTTTAAGCAATAATATTGGTCGCGGTATATCAATACAGAAATTTTCTTGCGACAGTTAGTTTTTGAAGCATTTTTCCGGCATTTCTGCACTTAGTTTTCTTTACATATTTGAAAGAAAGTTTTCTTATAGTTTTATTCTTAAATTTTTGGTTAGGGACCATCTATACCTCCTGCCAACCATAAGCTATAAAAGTAATTTTTTTTTAACAAGTATTGATCTCCATTTTGATAGGAGAAAATAAGCAATAATGGAATAAATTGCTCTTAAATTCCATCGAGCATTATGAATAGATGGTAGAGATCGGCAAGTTATTTTCGGTAATTTGTCATATTCCTTATATTTTCGAAATGCACAGCATGAAATATAAAGGAACCTAAAATCATCTCTCCTTCCAGGATTGTCCACTACAGGCATTTCTACCACAGGAGCACACAATTCTTTTAAGACCTTGTACTTCAGTTATTTCATCAATAAATTTATAATTCAAATTAGAAAGTGTGGTATGCATATTAAGATAAATGTCAAGAACATGTTTTAATAAAATGTCCAAAATGTGGTGTTGATAATCTATGTACTGAGGTACATTCGGATCCATGTGTAAAATTTTCTGCTGTATCTTAACTACAACCCAATTAGTATGATCATGAGTTTACAGTTGTAGTATCACAAATTATCATTTTAATGGTAGACCACACAGAAAAGTCATCAAGAATACTAGCTATTCCTTTAAATATACTTTCGCCAGATCCACTTTCACATCTGACTACCCCTAATTTGATTTTTTTCATGAGACTTTGAAAACATACTACTTGATACTCCTCTTTATTCTTTACTTTTCCTTGCCCTTCTGGCAGCCTTTCACCATCAAAATGCAAGCAATAATCTTTTTCTTCTCTAAGAATATTTGTTATTTTTAATTTTTGCTCTTCATTGCATCTAATCATACATTTACATATAGCTACCATACTGGGAAGGAGTTGGTAGATCTATCCCATTTTTTTTGCAAGACTTTGACAAACTTTTGATGCCTTTAATGAGTTGAAACTGATAGTTCAGTAACTAATTTGGTAGGCACAGCTGTAGAAAATCTTTGATTTGTTTTCTAGGAAGATTCATAGAATCTTTCATGAGAACTGGCATCAGAATTTTTGATGGAAGTGCTCGAATTGTCATCTATTAAATCATAATGTTGGCACACTTTCATTTTCTCTATGAGCGCATCTCTGCCTTTTTGATGGATGAATTGATGAAATTGGAGCAGGTTTATGTGTTGCATAGCCTATTTTTCCTTCAGATTCAATCTGTTTTTTTATACAGTTTCTTGTCAACTTTCAACAAGTATTGCCCTTTTGGCTTTGTAATGTCAAATACGTATCTAATTTTTTTTTAAATTCTTGTTTTGGATATCTTTGATTTTTTTCATATTCTTATATTAATTTATTAATACGAACAATGACTGCCTGCCCACTTAAAAATGGGAAACTTATATTTTCCACAGATTTACTAATTCTTCAAGAATAATTTTAACTCCCAATTTTCTCAAGTAGTATATGATGAAGCCCTAGAACATCTTTTTGTTAATGTAACCTAACGTAATCTTTGTAATTTTAAATTCTTGGCAAATTTCTTTTATATCTTCTCCTCGTATTTCGCAGATTTTTTGACTAAATTTTAGCATTCTTGTCGACTGTATGTATCACTAGAGTTAAAATAAGCCATTTTATGTATAGGGCTTAACTATTAAATTAGAGTACAAACATATTATATATTATAGGAGCAGATCTGAAAAAAAGATAAAAACCATGAAAAACCATTAATTTATAAAAATTTAAATAAGAAAGAAAATTTAAATATTATGCATGCTTTTAAGTTTATTCATTCATTTTATCTAATGTTAGATAAATAGCTTCTATAGCTACTGTATATACAACAATCATCACAATGATAACATGTGCAAACTCTTTGTACATATTACATAACCAAAGATTCATAACTCATAAAATACAATATAAACCAAAAAATTTTTTGTACTCAAGATGCACAACGTAAGGCTCACATCCACCTCTCAAAATAACAAATTCAACACTTATTTCCAATTTCTGTACTCTGATTCATCTTGACGATAGTATGTAGGGCTTGACTCAAACACTCATATGAGTTACCACATTTCCTATATCTTAGCATCTTCCAACCATAGAATCAGGTAAAAATCAAAGATTATAAAAGACCAAAACAATCTATCAACTACAAATAAATTTGTACACGTAGGATGTGAAAGGAATCAATATGAAATTTGTCCGATTAAAGCAGAAAATTAATATTTTAATCAAAAACGAGCTTTATGTTATTATTGGTTTAAATGAAAAAGCTCACCCAATGACATAGCAGGATTTTTATAGTTAAAAAAAAGTTACATTTGTCATTTCCCTAAATAATCATATATATATATATATATATATATTATATATATATATATATATAATATATATTATATATATATATATATATATATATATATATATATATATATATATATATATATATATACTATATATATTATATCTATATATATATATATATATATATATATATTTCAGGTAATTAGTTGAGAAGAGGTAATAGGTATAATGAGAAAGTTGAAGGATGGTAAATTCGAAGGAATATATGGAATTACTGGTTAAATGATCATGTATGAGGCAAGATTGTGATTGGCTGGATATTTAAGTTGTGTAGCCAAGCTTTTACGAAGGGAATAGTTCTGAAGGATTGGAAGAAAGTAGTATTATCCTTATATAAGGGTAAGGGAGGTAAGAGGAGCTGTAGAAACTATAGAGGAATTAGTTTATTGAGCGTTGCAGGGAAGATGTATGTAGGTATTTTGGTTGAAAGAGTGCTTCGAATGACTAAAGAACTGATTAGAGAGGAGAAAGGCCAATTTAAAGTGGTAGATGATGCATATATTAAATCTTCATATTGAAACAAATGACTGAGAAAATGAGAGAGAAGAAAAATAAATTGGTTTAAGGGTTTAGAGACTTGCACCAGATTTATGAGAGAATTAATAGGGAAGCTTGTGACAGGTGTTAGTGATATACGGTGTTGGTGGTAGGTTTCTTTAAGGAATCAAAATATGAATGTTGATAATGCAGCTTGTGTTAGAATAAATGAAGTGGAAATTAAATTTTTTGGTATTAATCACTAGTCAACAGTGAAAAATTTTCCGAATTCAAAATTGCTATTTCCTAATCATTTCCACATGGAGAAAACAAAAATAACCTTGAAAATTTCGAATTAGCTCGTCGTTTCCAGATATTGCCACTTATGAAATTTGGCGGTTGGTTTGGAATATTTCTGTGACGAATCATAATTGGTACTTTATTATTAGGAATAAAAGCACATAATAGTTATGATTAATGTAATTGTAATATATTAAAAGAATTTATGTGAAGTAATGAAATACATATATTACAATGTAAATATATAACCCTTCGGTATATGGTTAGGCATGGCAACGTTACAAATGTACAGACAGCAATTGAGAACCTACAGTTAGTTGGTCGTCTGTGCTAACATGTGGAATGCTGTGTATTTTTCTTGTAAAAATATATATATATATATATATATATTATATATATATGATATATATACTTAAAATTATATATATTTATTTATTCAAAAATAAAATTAAAAAAAAAATAAATTTAATTAATTTTATCTATGTATATCTTCATATATATTTTGAACCCTATACCTAAATAATATATATATATATATATATATATATATATATATATAATATATATATATATATATATAATATATATATATATATATAATATATATATATATATATATATATATATATATATATATATATATATATTATATATATATAATATATATATATATATATATATATATATATATATATATAAATATATATATATATAATATATATAATATATATAGTATATAATATATATATATAATAATATATAGCATTATATATAATATTATATATATATTTATATATATATATATTATATATATATATATATATATATATATATATATATATTATATATATATTGTCCTCATTTCGCAACATACGGTGGTTCAATCCCGGAGAAGGAGGCAGTATTCTTTACCTCCCACTTTATGTTCTTTGTTTAAGATATATATATAATTATATATATATAATTAGTATAAATATATATATATATATTTATATATAATATATATATATATATCTATATATATATAGTAATATATATTATATATATATATTTCAGAAATAACATTCAGTTTAGTGATATCAATTTTGAGATTTAAAATAACGAGAATGCCACGGCATTGTAAAAATTCGGCGGACAGTTTCTGTTACGTGTGTGGTCTGGTTACTTTTTCTGACCAAAAACGTCGGATTACTCCAATCATAAAGGCTGCATATCGCGCATATTTCGGTATCCAGTTAGGAGACCAGGACAAGCACTGGGCTCCGCACATTGTCTGCAATACATGTGCTGTGCGCCTACGCGGATGGATGAACAAAACAATACATTCTATGCCTTTTGCCATTCCAATGATTTGGAGGGAGCCCTCAAATCATGTAAACGATTGCTATTTCTGCATGATACCTCCCGTCAGTCATGGCATGTCAAGAAAAAAAAGGCGACTGTAAAGTACCCTAAAATCCCGTCAGCCATCCTACCAGTACCCCATGCAGACGGTTTGCCCATACCAATTCCTCCAGTACACTACAATCTGGAGTCAGACGTAGCTGAGGATTGTGGAAGTGAGGAACCACCTTGTTCTTCCTCATCAAATGATCCGGATTTTGTGATTGACACTCAAGAATCTTGTCAGCCAAAATTGTTTTGTCAAGCTGGATTAAATGATTTAATTCGAGACCTAGACCTACCTAAAGTCAAATCAGAGCTTTTGGCATCAAGGCTTCAAGAAAGGAATCTCCTACTACCTAATGTTAATGTATCCACATACAGGAATTGCCAACACGATCTGAATCAATACTTTCGAAATGAAAATTCTCTTGTTGCCTGTTGTGATGTGCCTGGTTTGATGAATGTTTTGCATTTAGAATACAAGCCAGAAGACTGGAGACTATTCATAGATCTTCTAAGATAAGTTTAAAAGCTGTATTGCTACATAATGGCAATTCTTTCCTTCCTTCAATTCCTATTGGACATTCTGTGCATATGAAGAAACGTATGCAATATGAAAGCACTTTCTTATTGGCAATTAAATACACCCGACCACAGTTCTCCACCTCTGTGGAGATTTGAAAGGTCCATTGAATCAACTGTTGGGCATGCATTGGGATTGCCACCAAGTACTGAATGTTTCCTCTTGTAACGGGTCATAGTCGATATTCTTCTCATTACAAACGTAAGGTCTGGCCAGCTAGGGAAAATCTCTTGCCAGGTGAGAAAATGTCCAGCATCTTCCTCTTGGTAGACAGAAACAAAGGATTCTTTGCCACCTTTCACATCAAACTTGGACTCCATGAAAAAACTTAGTGAGGAATGAACGCGGGATGCGAGAAGGTTTTCAATACTCAGAAACAATTTCCAAAAACTCAGTGATCTAAAGTTAAAGAAGGCTCTTTGTTGGCGAAAATTCGTCAAACTTCTTAAGGAATGTTAACTTTGGGCTAGTTCCTTCCGCCATGAGAAAGCATGCATGGAAAGCTTTAAAGATGTGTTCAGGCTGTCCTAGGAAATCGTAGGTTGATAACCCACGTTGATATTGTGGATAACACTTCTAGAAACGTATCGGTCAATTAGCGGTGCAACATGTCACTCAAGATCATATATATATATATTATATATATATATATATATATATATATATATTATATATAATATTATATATAATATATATATATTATATATATAATATATATATAATATAAGTATATATAAATATATAATATATATATATATATATATATATATATATATATATATTATATAATATATATATATTATATCTATATATATATATATATATATATATATATATATGTATATAATATAATATATATATACTATATATATATATATAATATATTATATAATATATAATATTATATATATTATATTTTATATAATAGTATATATATATTATATATATATATATATAATATATATATAATATATATATATATATAATCTATAATATATATATATATATATATATATATAATTTTTTACATTCTTACATGGATTTCTTCTCTGACAATTGTGGCGCCGTGAGCGACGAACATGGTAAGCGATTTCATCAAGATATATCTAGAATGGAAAGAAGGTATCAAGGTTAATGGAACGCCTCCATGCTTGCGGACTATTGCTGGACAGTGACAAGAGACGCCTCAGAAAGCATTCACAAGCGAGTAGCAAAGAGATGTCATTCAAGAGATTAAACCTTAAAATGTTAGGTTACTGATTATAATGACATGAAAAGTTAAACATTACACATAGACAAAATATAATAATTAATGTCAAATAAAATTTATTTACATTTTTGGTAGTTGTGTACTTATTTATGATATTAAAGAGCTTCAATTGATATCTTTTCGATAGTTAACATGTAAGTTCTATGTTATTATTTAATATGTAAATATCTTCAAAACCAGAGCTAATACATAAAAATTATTATCAGATTTGTGTTTCTCGACACAAAAATTAGTAAATAAGACAAAAGGTAAATAGGACAAAAGCGAAACACCAGATTATTTATTTTTAACAAAAAAGTCGTACAAAGTTATAATAAATAAAAAATTCGTAAATAATAATTAAGTTTTTATACAAATAATATTAATATTGGTACATTGACAAATTTATAATTTTTTTTTTCATTTTTGTTATCATATTTATCCACCATATTTAAAAAATTATATTTTATGTCTGACTTTTATGAAAATGGACCATTTTAAATATAATAAAACGGAAAAT
>JABUQX010064670.1:0-5000 GCA_015478945.1 Trachelipus rathkii
TGAGGTGTGTGCTTTGGTTAAGTTTGTGATTTGTGTGTTTAAATTATTGATTTGTGTATATTAAATTTTCACATTATCAATTTATCTATTGAAAAACATACACTCTCTGATTATCGTAAACCCTATGCGCACTCAAGACTTTAGTGGCCATTACATCCATAACGATTTATTGCACGCAGAATATCCTTTCTGCCATTCATCTAACATTTCCTACTATAGCTTTGCATTCATTCATTAAATTTTTTCCATTTAACAACATCTTTCAAAATAAAAACTTGGACTAAGCATGGGATCTCCTCTTTCCCCCATACTTAGCAACATATTCAGGGAACTTATTGAACAGCTTTTTCAAAAGCTTAACTCGACTCTGCGGTCTACAGTTTCCAAGCACACTTCATTCTGATCAGAAGTAGTCTTCGCATATGTGATTGATTATTTATTATATCTCCACTCCCTTAACCCACCAACCCAACTTCATACTTGACTACGTCAAACTCCATCCGCCCAATATAATTTCACAATGAAGACTCATGCAAAAACCAAACGACCCCTACCTTCCAAGATATCTGATCCTCTCTTGCCATAATAATCCTACCCTACTCTTTAGCGTTTTTGCCGCAAACCTACTTTCAACACATTCTTACATACATTGGTACTTCCAGCACACTTCTCACAAACACATTAAATCTGATGTTCATTATACCGCTCTCTCTTAAGAGCTTTACGAATCTGTTCCCCTACCCTTCTACAAAATGAAATCAAACACATTTTCAATACTTACAAGAAACTCTCTTATCCTACCTACACAATCAAAAGATTATTTAAAAAAGCAAAAAATAAATTCTACAACCCTACCACCAAAACCAACACACACGCACTCTCACCTATCTACCCATTCCTCACAAACCACATCCTTAAAACTTTACCTTCATCATTAACACTAACCTCCTCTAATACCTCGTCTCTAAAAAGATTCAAACCACCCACTCATATAAAAAATAACATCTCACAATGCATATACAAAATCCCATGCTTTCAATGCACCTCACATTGCATAGGCGAAACAAATGACTTCAACAGAAGACTATCTTACGACTCTCAAAACTCCGCTCTAACCACACACACACACAGATCCAATCTCAATCATAACATCAACATAAAAGATATGCGCCCCATCCTACAGGTACTCGACACCACCAAACGCAAACTCATAGAATCACTATGCATAAAAAAATTTCCTAATTTTAACATACAAAAAGGAGAATATACATTTGATCCCACACTTAACAACACCACACCTTTTTTCAAATATATAAAAGCAAAATTTACTTAAATTTAAACTATTTCTCATATTAACAAATTTACATAAACTTACAAAATATCATTTGATTTATTTAGTATTCAAATAACAACGTCTAAAAGAGGATCCAGATTAATTTTTTTTTTACAGTTCACCACCGCTCACGGGCAAAGCACTCTTCAAGGAGGGCGTGTATACTCAACAAAATTTCAACTAACGCAAATTACCAGATGAGCACCGACGCTGGCTTTAAAGTGAGGAAGATTAAATTGAGTAGAAAACAAAGAAGATGGAAAAGAATTCCACCGAACAGAGGTGGCAGGAAAGAAGGAGGCTCCGCAGCCGAACATAGTTCTGTTTAATATCTAATCACAAACTCCATGTGCCCAACACAGGCACCCTTTGTGCTACCGAGGGCGTCTTAAAGGAGGTGGCACGCGAGTGGAAAGTTCCCTCGAGCACCTTGCCGCTACGTAGCCTATAAGAAAAGAGATAAAGGCAAGCCAACATCGTGCCGCAAAAGATAGAGGGTTAAGTTGAACCTAGAAAGTACAGGACATTCTAAGTCTTTTTTGCCTTTGATCGACCTATCCAAAAGCCGTGAAAAATCATGAGCCGCCCCCCCCAGATATGGAGAGCAGTAGTCCCAGTACAAGGGCGGATGAGACCCTTGTATATACTGGATGTAACTGAGAAGAGGAAAAAAAGGTCTCGCAGTCTAAAACAGACTCCCAGTTTCTTTGAGGCCGACACAGGTCACCTAGCAACCATGTGTGATTTGAGGTTTCAAGACATTTTTGTTTTATGTTAACAGCCAAGGATGTTGATATTGTCAACAGAGACGAGAGAAACGTCGAAAGAGATAGGAAAGTTAGAAAGGTGTCTTAGAGAGGGAGATTGTTGTAGAAGTTGGGTTTTTATAAGAATTAAATTTCACAAGGTTGAGACGACGCCACCGGAAAATCTATCCAGATCAGCGAGAATGGAATCGGAAAGATTAAGACGAGGGCAATTCTAGAAGTAAAAGAGGAGCAGAATTGGAAATGAGTTTGAAGAATGAAGGGTCGATTCATCGGCATATGAGTGGATAGAGTTAGATGTGCAGACGAAGAAGATCATTAATGAAAAACAAGAATAAAGTAGGAGATAAGAGAGAACCCTGAGGAACACCACTATTGACACAAAAAGAAGAAGAAGTCGCCCCATCAACAACAGCCGATATTGAAAGCGATCTGAAAAGAAAGCATAAGTAAGCAAAGAGAGGAAGGAAACCCAAAGGAGGGGAGCTTGGATAGCAGTGACGCGTGCCATACCGGATCAGGATGCCCTTTGGAATATGTCAAGCGCCACCTCGCAAGTCTCCCCGTAATTTTCCTAAGGGTGATAAAAACCCATAAATCGTGGTAGAGTAGGAAGTAATGATCACCAGTAGAAAACCTGCAAGGCGCCAGAAAGCTGTATGGCGATCGGAAAGAAAGGGAAATGAGAAATTCCAGATGGTTCTAGAGAAATGATGAGTTGAGAAGAGTTTCAAAGATCTTAGATAGAATACAAGTTAGAGCTATAGGGCGATAGCTAGAAGGATCAGAGCGGCTTCCTTTTTTCGGAATAAGTTTGACATATCCGCGCATCCAACACGAGGGAAAGTGCTAGTATATGAGGCAATAAGAGATATAGTTGAACGAGAGGAGGGGCCAGCACGAAACACACTCCCTCAAAACTCGGGAAGAAATGACATCCAGGCCACCCGCCTTCCTTATGTTCATAGATTTCAGGAGCCCATGCACCCGATCAAATGTAATCTCAGGCAAAGGCAACATAAGACACCTGAGAAAAGAAGGAGGAGGAAGAAGGAATGCCAGAATCGTCCAGGGTTGAGTTAGAGGAAAAATAGGAGGCCGAAGAGATTGGCCTTTTAGTATGAGAGTTTTAGCAACAGAACATCAGAAGCGAAATAAGAGGAGGAAAGGTGAGAATTTACAGAGTTGTTTTAGATGTTTTGGCAAGAGGCCAGAAAGATTTGTAAGTAGGAGAACCAAGGTAGGTTAGCAGCACTTTCGTTTTGATGAAAGCCCGCTTCTGCTCGTTAAAGAATAATCCCTGCAACGATTTAAGCTGAATGAAAATAGCGAGAGTGACAGAAGAACGAGAATTTTTTTCACCCCCGATACGCATTGTCTCTAGCCTGAATGGCCAGAGAACAATTACGATCGAACCATGATTATGAGGAGAGACAGTATTTAGTCAATGAAAGGAAAATGAACCTGCTCATCCTCATCACGATTACAGCTACCAAACTTGTCGGTCAGAAGCCGAAGCGTCACTCAGAGTAAAAGCAGTCATTGCCAATTATAGTTAGCCCAACTGAAGCAGTGTCAAAGCCTTTATCGCACGATTTCAAGGCCAGAAAAGAACGACCGGGCTGGATGGAGCTGTGGAGAGAAAGTGTTAACATTAAAAGATATTAAGGTTGTGGTCAGATTTACTAATAGGAGCGAAGGTGGTGTATTTATAGAGAGAAGGACTAGTTGTGAAACATAGGTCAAGTGTGTTAAGAATTGGTTGGACGATCCGGAATTGTGTGTTTGGTTTCTCTTTTAATTAGTTTGGCTTCCAGATCGTTGAAGAATGCTGAATGATTCCGGACTCCCTCCCCACCTAAATCAGTATGAGAGGACCCCATCACCGATTCAGTGTTGTGTACATTGAATCCCTTAAAATAGAGGACCTCAGTCATTTGGAACTGAGAAGATGGTAAACAGTCTCGTGAGAAGTGTAAGATATTCAAAAAAGGCGTGAAAATCTGTTCTGTTAGGAGAACAGTAGCAGAAGCACAAGAATTATTGTAGTAGACGGAAGAAAAAGATTTTAAGCCACAGAACATCGAAAATTAGGTGATTCGAGATTCACGAAACGTGTTACAGGAGTGTTAATGTTTTACATTAGGCACTATACCTCCGCACCCTTTAGACTGAATATTATGAAATAAGTTATAATTGGGATTACATTAACGGGTTTAGAAAGATGAATTCTAGCCATCTGGGTCTCAGACAGCAGCAAAGATTAGGGTTAGAGTTAGAGAGGTGGTATTCAACGGATGCAGTTAGAATTAAATAAGCCACGGATGTTGGTGAAGTCAATAGAAAGCCCGCACCTACGCAAATCTGCCATCACACACACACAACACACACACACACAACACACCACACACCACACACGACACCACACCACGCACGCACAAACACGAACAAAAGCCAAAAACAGACAAAAACATAAGGAAAAATCGGGATAAAATTCAGCAAACGCTAAAACCTAAGTTAAAAAGTTTAATGTGCTAAAATTAATTAAAAATCAAATTTTGTATAATGAAAAGAATAAAACTCAAACTTGCGTAACCTTTTCCAATTTATCTTACTAAAAATTCTCAACCACAAAACCCGACCAAGAAAAAAAAACCCTTAAAACTAGAACTTATCTTTTAAAAACTCCGGGCGCAGAACTTCTCTGAAACTTATAAATGTATACTAACTGATATGAGTTAATAAAAACTTTAATTAAAACAAAGACAAGATTGAAAAACACACATTTTCACTAAACACAGCTTTACATAATAATAATAACAATAAATAAAATAAATATAAACTATCAACCAACCGAGAGCACACAAAAACACGTCTGCACTTCACAATGACCAATAATA
>JABUQX010064670.1:17500-20270 GCA_015478945.1 Trachelipus rathkii
GTCGTGTTCCTCAGGGTTCTGTCTTATCTCATATTGTTTTTCGAAAATATGATTAGAGATTCTTCATCACCTTGCACCTAGCTTAATTCTCTCCAAATCGCTAGTCCGATGACTCGAACCCTCATCTTAACTTCATATCAATTCTACTCCCCACTTTTACTTCTGAAATTGCCTCTCGTCTTAATCTTCCGATTTTTTTCTCGCTGATGGATAGAAATAACCTTGTGAAATTCAATTTTTTAAAACCCAACCTTTTACAAATCTCCTTGCTCCAAAAATACCTTCATAATTTCCTGTCTCTTTTTTCGACGTTCTGTGTCTCTCCGTTGACAATGTAAACATCTTGGCCTTAGCATGAACAAAAAAAATGTCTTGGAAACCTTACCAAATCACAATGGTTGCTAGGGCGGCCTCAAAGAAACTGGAAATTGTTCTGTTTAGACTGAGAGAATTCCTCCTTTCTCAGTGCTTCCCGCTATACCAAGGTTCTCATCGGCCCATGTATGGAGTACTGCTCTCATATCTGGGCGAGGGCTCTGGTTTCACCCGGCTTTTGACAGGGTCGAGAACGGCAAAAGGCTTATAAAAAAACTGTTCTGCACTTCCAGTATCACTTACCCTCAATCTTGCAAGCGATGGTTGGTGCTTTATCTCTATCATATAGGTACCGCAGCGGCAAGTGCTCGAGAGAACTTATCACTCGCGTACCACCACCGCTTTACGACGCCTTCGTAGCCCAATAGGTGCTGTATCTTCGCACGAGTATTGTGTTGACATTGTTAACTCCAGGCATAGTTTGCTGTGTGCTCCTTCTTTCCCACCACCTCAGTTTTTTCTGGAATTCTCTTCCATCTTCTGTATTTCCTACTGAATTCAATCCCCTCACTTTAAGCCTGCGTCTTGCAATATTGCGTAGATTTGCGCTTAGAGGCGTGAACTTTTGGAGAGTAATACCACACCCTCTTTGAATAGAGGCATACTGCCCATGATGGTGGTGACAACTGTAAAAAAATCCTTGAATGTGCAGATATGTGGCAAATGAACCTGAATCTCCTACTCACCCCATCCAAAAACATCATTCAGATTATCCCAGAAAAATCGTACTCTTTTCAACATTACACCTCAGGAGATCATATGTCGCAAGCCACACATTTTGATCTTTCAAACTTCAATTTTAACCTTTAGACTTCTAGTACTCACACCCACAAAATCTACCATAGCTCTCTACCACAACTCACTCATCAGAGAATTGAAAATCCTTCTATCCCCCTCTCATTCTTTCCACAGCAACACAAACACATTTCACACCAAACCACACTTTTCACCGTTTCCTTTCATCTTGTTTCAGTCACAGCGAGGCAAATAAAATTTGCCCTTTCTAAATACATCCATCACCTCTCTCCTCATCTCCTCAACATTTATTCTCTGACATTTCATATACAAGATACGATTCATACATTTTCGCCGAAGGATAGAAGGCGCTGATCATGCGATCCACGACCTTCTCACGAGGCATTGCATTAGCATTCTGGCAAAGAAAAGTGGTACGTAGCAGCCAACTAACACCACCGTCCCTTAGTGCGCCTTCTACGACACGGCAGACATCACGATGTGGGCAATTTTTCTCCCTTACACGTATGGGAAAATTTTTTAAAGGGATAGGGACTGATCTGTAGATGTTGTTCTGAGAAAGAGGGTGTTGAATATAAAGTAGTGTGTATTGATGATATGTGTCTGGAGATGAGTTGGATATGAACGCAATAACAGAAAGGCGAAACCATTAGCACTGGAATTTCATACATAACCATAAGCAAAATGCGTATAATAATATATATATATATATATATATATATATATATATATTAGTATAAAATATATATATATATATATATATAATATTATATATATATATAATATATATATATATATATATATATATATATATATGTTGGGAGGAGTGGTGAGATAGTACAAGATCGCGACAATGGTTGTCTCCTGTATAAAGGGAAAGGGGATAGGATGGAATGTGGAAATTATAGAGGTATATGTCTTTTAAGTGTGGTAGGGAAAGTGTACGGAAGAATACTGATTGAGAGAGTAAGAGGTTTAACGGAGGGGAGAATGGGGAAGAACAAGGAGGATTTAGGGAGGGAAGAGGGTGTGTGGACCAAGTGTTTACACTTAAGATGCTTGTGGAGAAAAGTATAGAGAGGAAAGGGAAAGTGTATGGATGTTTTTTTAGATTTAGAGAAAGCATATGATAGAGTGAAAAGGGGGTGAACTGTGGAGGGTGTTGGAGGAAAATGGAGTGAGGGTAATTTAGGGAAAGGTATTAGGGCTTTTTATAGGAATAGTAGAATGTGTGATGTGAAGTGTAGGAGGGGAGAGTGAGATGTTTGACGGTGTGTGGATTGAGCAGGGGTGTTAATGTCCCGCCGTTGGCTATTCAATTTTGTTTTATGGAGGAGTAGTTTGACAGAGGGAATGCTTTTGAGCAGGGGAGGGGGGTGGAATTGAATGAATGGGAATGATAGAAGGGAAGTGATACTGTTTGCGGATGATACTGCCCTAGTGGCGAAAAACGCGGAAGGGCTGAGGTATTTGGTGAGGGAGTTTGAGAGAGTGTGGTGGAACAAAGGAAGGCTAAAATAAATCCAAGGTAGAGTAAGTGTAGTGATTGAGGAGGAGGAAAGTAGGAGAGGGAGGGGTTAGAGGTTAGAGTTAGGGAGTAGTATTGAAGAAGTAAAGATTATATAATCAATATTCTTTT
>JABUQX010064671.1:0-22500 GCA_015478945.1 Trachelipus rathkii
TTCCATTAAAGGATTATTCATTTTTTCTGTGAACTTTCTATTAAAAGATTAAAATTATTCATTTTTTCTGCGAACTTTCTATCAAAGGATTATTAATTTTTTCTGTGAACTTTCCATTAAAGGATTAGTCATTTTTTTCTGTAAATTTTCCATTAAAGGATTATTAATTTTTTCTGTGAACTTTTTTCTGTGAACTTAAGTGATTTTAACTTCTCACTACGTTATCTATTTTTTGTTTACTAAAAGTTTATACTTCAAATTGTAAGAATGTGAAATAGAGTATCAATATTTATAATACTAGATAATCGAATAGCACTTATCTCATTGTTTGTTTAACTATCTTCTTATCTAATAAATTTTAAATATTTATATACTTTATACAATATTTTTCCAACATATTATATGATCGATTTAAGTGAGGAGAGCATATGAAGAATTGTGATATCTGTATTTATACAATTCTTTATAATTTCATCTCTTTAAAATATTAAAACTGATAATGTATATATTGATATTGATATTAACATTTTAATTTGTTTAATTTAAGTTTCTTTAATATAATGGTTTCTCAAACATAGTTGACAGTTATCAAGGCGACTTATAATGAGGGCTAGTGCTTCGCTTAGTTTAAACATTATTTTTTTCTAGCACGTAAAGTTTTTAAGACAAAGGCTAAACAATTGCTAATCAATTGTAATAAATATACAAAATTTTAAATTTTCAAAATATAACCGTGTATATTCTTTTCAATTTATTCGTCTTTTATATTTCGATTATGTAATTTTAAATTTTATATATTACACTTGTGAACTTTTACATTTGGAAGCTTTGTGCTTTAGGCTACAACGACGTGCTTTGCTATATTTTATGTAAAGATCAGCCTTTTCCAAGAATTTGATATGCTAAGTTGCTGTTCATTTTTCTTGAGTTTATAGTTTGCTAAGGTCAGTCAACATGTCTAAAAAATGTATGAATGTTAATCAAAGACAATTTGCGTCAATCCGCCATCTTTCTAATACTAGTCGAAACTACTTTTTTTTGGTATCATTTTGTCACCTCAGGTAAAATAATAATACTTCCTTTTGTTCTATAAAATGGTATAATGAGGAGGAACATAAATACTCGGTTTGTGCTCTGTTGTTTAAGAGATAAAGAGAAATCATAGGACATTCGGGGTATACAATTCTAAATTACTTTCATGATCTTATCAGGGGGGCATATACCAGGCATACACCTCTGAGAAGAATGGGCACAATGTAAGAATTTTTTGTAACGTAGCTAAATATTTTTTTTGCTCGTCAGGTCTATCGACAACTTCTCAATCTCTTCCTTCTCTACAATTCGTTTACTCCTTTCTCTCTCTCTCTATCTATCTCACTCTTCATAGAACCTCTTCTTCGTTCCTCGTTCGTGACATCCCCTAGGTCAGTGCTTCTGGTCTGGACTTGTTTATTTCATACTTCATCTATCCATCTCACTCTTCGTCTCTCGTCTCTCTCTCTCAGTCATCCTTCTCAGCGCGCCTAGCTTGGAGAGTTCGTTTCAGATCATAGAGACTCTGAAATTCTGATAGCTAACAAAGCTCATCTTTTGGCAATCCATTGTGCGTGCGCATCATCTCTCTTGATAATACTTTTATCTTAGAAAGTGGCATATTGACTATTCACGTCAATGCCAAGAAGGATCAGCGAGGACGATCACAGACTCATCTCATGCATAATCGAATACGCTCTCGATTAAATCATCTGTCTCATCTTTTGTTCACATTCATTATTGCATCTTCTTCAATTTAAATTTAAAAATCAATTCATCTTTAAACATCCCACATTTTATTCTTCATTTTTTCTGATGCTCCTTAAATTCTTGTGCTTTAAAAGAACAATCTTGAGTTTGGGCGCAGTGCGCCTTGCGCTGGCGTGTGACCTACTTCTCTCTTCTTGTTTGCGAAAAATTCGTGCGCTTTGTGCGCTCGCGCAGGATCGTAAGTCCTAAATATACTTGCGCTTTTGCGTTTGCGACTCACTCTAAACTCTTTAAAATTTTGCGGACGCCCCTCCTGATGAGACTATTTTAAGAATATAATGATTAGTATAGTATCTATTATGTCAAGCACGTAGAAGTATAAGATAATTGTATTATATGCTTACGTTTATATATCTGCACATATATTGAATAGTAATAATATAATATATAAATTGAAAAAATATAGTAAAATTATATATATATAATAATATATATATATTATATAATATCGTATATCCAGCTAGGGGTTTTGGTGTCTAATCGTGCTCAAAGTAGTGATATATACATATAATTCAGATCGCAGGTTGGAACCTTCTCCTGAAAGTTGCTTACCGCTGAGACGAACAATAAAAACAATATCTTAGATAAAAATAGTCTTTAGATAACGATAGCGAGCACTGATCGACAATGCTACTTCTGGAGATGCGATATATTTCTCACGCTGGTTGGTGTGCATGTCCTTAGTGCGTCGTGAGTCTATTTTTTCCTGCTCCTTAGCAAGAAGCAGAAAGAAGAGTGCGTATTTAATCCGTGAGAAATAGTGTTTTTTGCTGCGTAGCGCCTGTCGTTGGCAGATTGTGTAGTCGATGTGTGGGTATGAGATTTAGGAGATCACACTTTTGCGCTCGAAAGACTGGCTAAGAGCATTAGAAATATACGGACTTGCTCTGTATTCATAAAATTCGCGCTTGCGAGCTTGTACTTGACCTTGAGTTCTATTACTATATGCCCTGATCATTCAATGCTACCCTTCCTGTAATCGCAATTAACTAAGATTTAAAGAAGAAACAATGATAATGTGACGACATACGCGGTAAAGAATTAACTCGGCGCTTTCTTTGGATTGAGCTCTCACTGATTGGTGTGTGGACTGTTGAGAGTGAAATATGCATCCGCGTCTTAGTATAACATCTTATATAATTGCGATTATATGCAATTTATAAACATCTAAAAATTTAAAGAACGAGAGATAGGACAGCTGACACCATGTGATGTCGCCGTGGACGGGCAACACTCGTGTCATTTAATAATGTCTGAATCGAACTTTTGTGTTGTGGAATAAGCTCAAATCATTATATTTGACATCCGCGTTAGTCTGTGCCTCAGAACTCGTGCAATAGTAAAAAAGATCCGTGTGTCACACGAACCAATAAAGACATCGTTAATTCATTTACTTACTTCAGTTATCATCCTGTTCTTTACTTAATATTTGAAATAAAACCTGTGTGCGTATTGATTAGTCCTGATTTTGAAAATTAAATATCTGTATAAATGAGAGACGTGATATGTACAGTCTGTACGTCCTGTGGTGTATTTCGCCTTGATGCTGATTGTAACTCGTTTGCCGCTTTACTTATAACTCTGAAGTCCAAACTCTCTCTTAGGCTGGAAGGATGGCTACAACTAATACTATACCCGGCATATTCGTCCTCAACTGTCAGCTAACATGCGGTGGCATTACAAATCCCAAGAAGAATAATTAACCTCTCAACTTATAAAGTAACTTATTGGCTTCTATTAATCAGTGCTTATATAATTTGTTATTTATGCTAATTGTTTGATAAATCATCTATATATAATAATTAGTACTATAGTATAGTATTTTTTTTTTTATTATTTTTATAATAATATATATTTTTTTATTATTATTAGTATTTCTATATTATATTATTTTTATACATATTTAATTTATTTATATATATATATATATACGTATATTTGGTTTTAATATAATAGCGGAGTGAGGCAGGTCTACTTATGTCTTCTGTTATTTTTAATTGTATATGAATGTGGGTTATAGAAAAGAATTCTCAAAGATTAGATTGGTGGCTGGTGCTCAGAAAATGGTGTAGAATGGAGAGGAAAAAAGACGAAAGGTAGAAGTGGAGGGGCAATTGCCACTTTAATTTATATGGCGATATTGGTTTTGTGTTGTGAATATAAGAGAATTTGAGAGATTGGTAAGATGATGACAGGAGTGTGGTGTATAAAAAGGAGGTTAAAGTTAAACTGTCGCATAAGGGATAAGCATATGGTGCTTGTGCAAATCTTTTTTTGATTAAATCGGTTGAGGACCGTTCCCGTGTGAATGTATGTTTAGACCTAGGTGAAGCCAGCTGGACATCAATATGAAAGGTGTCCTAAATAATGAAAAGTATATTTTAATGATATACTCGGAGAAAAATTAAGAGGGAGCGATGATGCCACAGTGTAAGTACAGAGAACAGTTTTTGGAAGAAGAATGAAGTTACGCTTGGTGCAATTTAAATACTGTGGTGATGTGACAAGGACTATAGCTTCTTTAGGGTGCGGTCCTATAGTGGGTCTTCCGATGACGGCGAATCTTGTTTTCCATTTGTTTAATGTCATATGCAGCGAGACTTATTGAGTCTGGTAAAAAAGAGGTACTTGGATCTAAGCTAATTCGATATGTGTTATTAATATCTTAGGGGAAGATAGGTGTGAAGATAATTCGAAAACGAGGAGTGAAACTTTATATTTAATTTGTTTTTTTTGTGTTTATAATATAGGTTGTTAATTATTATATAACGTTGGTTATTTATAGTATTGTTTTTAGAATTGGGAGGTCCATTGTTATGATTAAGTTCTATGAGACGCAGAAGTCGGTTTGGGAATGCGGAGTATACGAGCTTTAAGTGGGTGGTAAGTCCGACTGCGTGGCTGGAACACTCACGGAGTGTGAATATAAAAGATCGACGATTGTGGACGTCAGTAAAGGGAAGTGTTCTCAATCATGAAGAAATAATTGAGTAGATTTAGACAGAATGCCGAGAAGAAAGGTGCATGATAGGAGAGAATGGGATGTTGTTGTGAGGGTAATTGTTTGTGGCGCCCACATGGCCAAGGGAATGAACCTACCACTGAATGATTTGTCCATAACGTCGATGGCAAGAGTCCGTCACAAAGAGATCCACCGAAGCTTAAGGTAGTGGATCTGAGAGTTGCGCGATCGAGTCGAATCACTTAATAGGCTATACTGAACTACGGTCGGTAAGGCTGGACTTTTCTTTCAATATGTGTGACATAATATCTCTCTATATTCTTTTTCTTCGCGAGCTATGCATGTATCACCACAATTACTCAAGGATACATCATTAAGAAAGTATTAGAGCAAATTGTTAAAAACGATGACACATTTCTTTGAGAGATTATATAGGCTACATAGTATGATTTAATATATGATTATAAAATGATATATATATATAATATCATTTAGTCGGACTTTTAGTATACTATTAAGACGTTACAATGATTAGGTAAAATGATGATTTATCAGGGAAATTTCTATACTTATATATAATTATATATTATATTACTATTATATAAAACCCGATAATATTACGCAAGTATATATAATATTGTATATGTAGCAATGATTTCGTTAAAATATGTATATTATTCGTTAAATATTAATTATATATATTTATAGTGCTATAATCATAATTTATTGTTATAAGCGTCGAAACCCTTCCCTTAAAATTATAACGGTAAATGTAATAACAATAATAAAATAATAATATAATAAATAATAATAAAATACAAAAATACACTAATAATTAATAAATACTTTAGAATGGATAATAAAATTAAATTAAAAATACAATATAATTAATCTAATATTATAACTATAATATATGAATATATAATAGTTCTATAACTTTTCGACTCACGGACTTACCCGACTTACCTGACTACCGACTCGCACTGCTCACATAATCGTTCGTACTTCAGCGACCTCGGCTTACCGACTCCTGAATAATTTTATGCACGACCTTCTCACTACGACTCCGTAATCCGTAGACTCTCCGCGCCCTGCTAAATAACCCTTATTATATATAACATAAATGTGCCTACAAATGAATATTGCTACACATCAGTTATGGACATCCAATACCCTAATTAATAGTGGTATATACATAAGTTAAAAATAATTAAATATAAGATAAAATATTACTAATTATAATTAAATAATAATAATAATAATAATAATAAAAATAATATATATATAATATTATACAATATATGAATAAGTATATAATTATAATATTATAAAATAAAACAATACAATATAATTATTATCATTATTCATTATTAGTATATCATATTATTATATATTAATATTGTAAATGATAAATCATCCAAATTCATGTATTATCATTATTATATCTATTATAAAATCAGATTATATTAATTATTATCTCTAAATTAATTATTATTATTGTGAGTATTATTGATTTATTATTGTTATTTTATTATAACTATTATTATTCTTTATTAATTATATTAATTACATATATTATTATTAATTATATTTGTATATATAATATCATTATTATCACTATTGTCGATTATATTATAATATTATTCTTCCAAATTAAAAATTAGTTTTCTTTTTTATTAAATATTCAAAAATCGAGAATAAAATTCAGGAAAAAATTAGTTTATTATTGAAACTCCCCTCTTAATAGGAGAATTAAGTATATAAGTATATATAATAAATATATATTATATATATAGATATAAGCTATAAAATATAAGAATAAATTAAAATAAGGCAATATATATATATATCTAATTATATATAAATATTATCAATCAGTAAATAATTTTTTGTTGAAATAATCACAAAATATTAATATAATTAATTTAAATATAGTGATATGTAGTGTCATTTATAATATACTAATCTTGTAATTTATCATTGGGCTTCAATTATGATATTTTTATTTTTTTATTTTTTTTTTTTTTCTTATATTTTTTATTTTTTTTTTGTTTTTTATTTTTTTTTTTATTTTAATATATGTTATATTAGAACCGAAATGGATTTATATCAAGCTGATATATTACACTCATAGTTTTAATTTTATCAGTTAGATATTTGAGCTATTATTATTAAGATCTAGAGTTATATATAGTTTATTTATTATATATTTTTTATTTATATTTATAATTATGCCATTTACTGCTGCTCAACGCTAGGTTGTTCAAATTTATCCGTACAACTAATATCCTCTATCACTTTATTTAAAGATATTTAAAAACAAATGTTACATATAACCAAAGATAAAAATTTTATTGTACATCCATACTTTAGCAATAATTAGCTTTCGCTTCCAATCGCTTTGACCTTTCAAGTAATCAGATAGAAGCAGTATTTCGGATTTTCACTGTGAATTCTCCACAGTATATCTTCTCATATTCCTATATAGGTATATATATCGTTGTTTCAATAGTTCTTTGTAAAAAACGTAGGTATTGCATAATTAGTCGCAGACTTATCTGAGATTTTGTAGTATATATATACCTTCACAAGCATACTACACTCACTCCCACAGATATTTTTGAGTATAAAGAATCGCTATCAGATATTATTTACCTTTTATATCTGTTTAATGTGTTTTTAGAAATATAATGTTTCATTAGGTGTTTGAGGATTTATTGGTTTCGTTTTATGTATTTGAGATTGTTGAGCGCAGATATAGTTTGAGTATGATTCTAGTGTGTAGGGCGTTGATTTGTGTAGGTATTATAAATATTATACCGGTATTGAGATAATGCTGTAGTATCCTACTTATAAGTAATTAAGTGATGCAATTGTGCACGTATTTTTGAGTATATATTACAGAGCGAGATTTATTAATGTGGGGGCTTTTGAGAGGTTTATAAAGAACTTTTTATAAAATAATTGTTTAATATATTAGAATAGTAATAATAATTTTTTTTTTAATCAGTTCTGTTTGCATGTTTTATAACGATATTGAGGTGTGTAACATTTTTGAAAAGCACGGAGTCCAAGGAGAGAAATAAGATGGCTAGTTTAATTATGTGTTGTTAGTTAAGTGCGGAGTACCAATGTCATAAAAGTTTGTTACGTGTTGGTTTATTTCTGAGTACATATTACAGTGTAAGTATAGTGTTGGGTAGTAGTTATGATTCCCATACATGATTATACTGGTAATGCTACATGAAACGGTAACGAGTTAATTATATAATATAGTATGAATTAAATACTATAACTTATATATATATTATATAATATAATAATAATATAATATCATATAATATATATATTATATAGTATCATATAATATATATAGTATTAATAAGTATATATAATCATAATATATTATAATATATATTATAAAGTATATAATATATATATATATTATATATATAATATATATATATTAGTATTAATTATACATATTTTATATACTATATAATTATATAATTAATATATATATTATATATACATTCATTAATATATATATATTATATATATATATATTATGATATATAATTAATATATATATTATTATATATATATATATAATGATAATATTATATATATATATGTAATATTTATATTATAATTAATATATAGATGACATATTATATATTATTAATATAATTATAATATATTAATATATACTATTAAATATATATTATATTTAATATATATATATATATCATATTAAATTATAATAATTATATAAATATAAATATAATTAATATATATATTACAATAATATAATATAAATATTATATATTATTTAATATATATATATACATATATATATATATATCATATATATTAATATAATGAATAATATATATAATAATAATATATATATAATAAAATAGTAATATATATATATATATTAATATATACTTTATTTTCTTTACGCGAATTCCTTCTATGGTAGTTTCTATAACACTTATACTAAAAATTTTTTTTTTTTACATAATTATAGTCAATATTATTTGTAATATGGCCAAGAATATTAATTTTTCACAAGATATGTTCCTAAAAATAATAATCATTATGCAAAATTATATTTTCTAAATATTATTATATATCGAACATAATAAACACAATTTAGGTAAAAATATATATAATATACTATAACTATTTATAGAATTATGAATAACAATTATTATTAACAATAATATTAAGTAAATAAATATAAAATATACTAAAATTATTATATAATATATATAAAAATATAATATAAATTATTTTTAATCTTTTAATAAATTAAGAAATAAAGATAAAAAACCCATTTTTCCCTCTATATAATTTTACTCATGTTACTCGTAAATCTCAATTTTCACATTCTACATACCTTATGAATTATATTATAGCTAATTATATTAATAATATATAATGATATAATATATATATATAAATTAATAATATACTATTATAGTATATATATTATATATTATCATTTTATCAAAGTATTTAAGAAATATTCAGAAAATTTTAGTCCATATGGATAAATATTTAATGATAAATCGCAAGAAAATTTTATTAGATATATAAAATATATTATATTAATATATATATTAATAACATATAATATATATTAATATATATAAATATAATATAATATTATATTAATAATATATATTATATATATTAATATATATATTATAATTAATAATTACAGTAATATTGTTATATTAAATATTATATTATATATAGTAATACTAATATAATATAGATAGTAAAATAATATAATATATAGATATATAATATATATTATATAATATATAAAATATATTAGATTATAAGCAAGTATAAGGCATATTATAGATATATATATATATATTAATATAATTAATATATATGATATATAATAATAATATATATATAATTATATCTTATTATCATATATATATAATATAATATATATGTATATAATATATATATTATATAAATATAATTATTAATATGTTATAAAAAAGATATGTATATATGTTAATATATAATGTATGTATATTATGTATATTAATATATATTATATATATAGGATTAATATATATATATTATATATATATTATTATATATATATTATATATATATATATATAGTATATTATATAGTATATAATATTATAGGATATATTAATATATTATTAATATATACTATTATATATATATTTATATATATATAATTAAATATTATAATATAATATTAATAAATAAGTATACATATATATATGTTGTATAATTAATATTATAAATATACTATATCAGTATATATATATTATATATATATTATATATTGAATACTATATATATAAATATATATATATATATATATATAATTAATATATATATATTAATATAAAACTATATACCGTGTATAATAAAAAACTATAAATATTAACTATAAATATTAACTAAATAAAATCTAGATCGATATTTTTTCTTTTCATATCTTCGTTCTTACTCCCGGGTCAAGTTAAAGAGATTCTAACTGGATGATAAATTATATTGAGCTCAAAGCAAACGTTTAGGAAAGTCAAGAAAAATTCCATGCTATAAATTACGAGCAAAAAAAGGAATTATGTTTCAGAGAGAACAAAAAATGAATAAAAACACTTAATAATTATAAGGAAACACGAGAATAAAGTATAAAAGTAAGATTAATATCAAATTAATTGCAAAAAAAATATTTAGTGATTAGGCGATTATTAAGAGTAGAATCAAAAATTATTTCAAAAAAAATATATAAAAGCACAGAGGTAAGTTGATTAAGCCCAGATTAATTACGAAATACGAAAAAAATTGATAAATATTAAGTTTAATCCAGATTAATTATGAAATAAGAACAAAATTAGATACATCAATAAGTTTAAACCCATATATAATAATTTAAGAAAATTACAAACATATAAATTAGATACATAATTACAATTGTCCAAGATCACATTAGCTAATTTCTATTTTGTTTCAGTAAATATATAACAGTTGTGCTAAGACGTCAATAACTGCAAGCTTGCTAATATATTATAGCTTGCCAAAGAGATTTTTCGCTACATGTGTGATTTATACTTTGTATCAAACTGCTTTATTTACAACTATCATGACAGCAGCAAGTTTTTTTTGCAAACTTACACACAAGTGTGCTAAGCTTGCACAAACTTGCCAGCAAGAGACGGTACAGCTGAAAGGTTCGATACGAATCCTGCTAAATCTCAGAAGGTTTGATACATTAGTTTGAATAGCAAATATGTCAAAAGCCTTGGCACTCAAACTTGATATCAAGCTGTAACAAGTTCGACAGGTTATATATATAGTATAGAAACTATATATATATAATATAATTAATATAATATATATATATATATTCATATATCATATTATATATCTATATAATATAATTATATAATATAAAAATAATTAAGATCTAAAAAAAAACCACTTATAATATAAATATATATATATATACTATATATCGATATAACATAGAAAGTTAAAATATTTTTAAATAACTAAACAACAATAGCCACACTAACAAAAAGTACTCAACCACACTATCGAAACAAAAATTCATACCCTGATTCACTGTACCTCCATGCATTGTAGCTAGGGATAATGCAATTTATACTCCAGTCCAGTACTGCTATCTACAAATCATACAAGTCACAGAAATCGAACAAAGGACTAAAATACCACCTTTTACATTACATACATCATTCAATGCGTTAACCTAGCTCCCGTCTACACCTTAGCTTATATAGTTAACATACTTCAAGATATCAAACAGATTTTTGAAGCTACTTAGCCTTAGATTCAACATAAATCAAAAACACAATCATATAAATAAAAATACTAAACAATAAGATAGCGTAACTATACTGACAACTACCTGACTAGATTCAATCAGCATATATATATACACCTTTTTGAGTAGGTAGCAGTATCCAATAACTATGCACAAAACTGCTCTCTGATTAAAAATTATAAACAGCACTATGCAACTGGTATGAAACGGTTAACCTATACTAGTATAAATCTACTTCACAAACAAATGATGAGATATTACTTTCAGCAATTATTAATAGAACGACAAATATTGCAAGGCAATATTAACTAAAGGTATTAAGGAAATATTATATACAGGTGATTATATCAATAATGAATAAGACTGAGAAGAATGTAAAAGACGTTAGGATGATGAAAGGTAAAGTTTCTTTTATTAACTTTGTAACCTTTTATTACTTTATCATTCATCTCATGAACTATTTTATATCTTTTATTAGATTATTCATTAAAAAACAATCTCAAATTATACTTCCTTTTTTTTTTTATTATTATGCCTGCTAATCGACTCTGTTCCACAGCATTTTATTATTTAGACTAGTAATGCGAATTATGCGAGCAAAAACACTATTATTTTTAACAAATATTATCAATAATTAGAGATACAGTTTATGGAATCGATATAGTATATTCAAATTATGCATACATGCACCTTAATATTGCAAACTTATTATTCATAATTCCTAATTATATCTTAATTATATAAAATATTACTTTCGAAACAATCTGACAACTCCAGTAGTATTATTGATAAAAATATTTATTGAGATAATAAGATTTTATTACAATATTTCTAGTTATAGATATAAATGATATACATATATTATTATAATGATATAAAGAGTAGTATGATATAAACATGGTATAATATATAAAAAATGAGCAACTACGTAAACATTTTATCGGAAATTTTATGTTAATAATATTTCATTTATGAGTCAATTTATTCATTTATATAGGATTCATATTTAAGCTCACAGGTAGATATAATTACTATTAGCAATTATATGAATGAATGCACTTAATGAAGATTGAACCTATGTCTATAGAAAATTTAGAGTGCATGAAAAGATTTAGCTTATTCAATTTTGGCATTTTTGTACAAGCAACGCGTAGCACAAGCTACTTCTGAGACCGAAATGGAAACATTGATTTATTACTCTCTATATTTAAAAAATATTTACATTGATTAGAGAGTATTGTAATAATTTTATCATTTAAGATTATTTATATTTTACATATATTATTACATTTCACTAAATAGAAATAAGTATTAGTAAATAAGTATCTATTAAAATAATTTTCGAGTTCAGTGTTCACTCGATTCGACTAAACATTTAATTATATTATTATCTGACAAAGTAATTGAAATTAATCTTAAGTTAAGTTTATTTATTTATTAGTGATTATTATTAGTTCTTCAGCACCACTTCACCCGCGAATGGCGCAAGTGATTGAGAAACGCTCTCTGCCATCTATATTATATGAATCAACCTTTTAGCAATGTATTTCCTTGTTCTGATGGAGCCCCAAAGCCTTCCGACAACCTCCACGATAGTGAAGTCCTCTTGCGTGCTACTGCAGAATATCCCACTGCCATCTCTTTCGTTGGTTTGTTCCACGCAGACTTTTTACCCCTCCGGGCTTCCCAGTTATAAAGGTCCGGCAGTATATCTTTACACATCCATTTCCAAGACACATGACTAACCAATTTTAATTGCTTCCCCTACTCTGATTGCTTACTCAATTTCGGATGGCTAGACTCCATGTCACAATGTCAACACTTCTATAAGAACGTTTGCGCCACATGGCTAGCTTTCTCTAAATATCGTTTTTTGAAACTACCATCTAAGCAGCACCTGCCACCCTACAACTAGTTGGTTTCTTGTAGTCCATGTTCAAGCCTCATCAACAATTACAAAACAATTATTTTGGACCTATAATAATTGTTATACGTTTAGTGTTTACTTTTCAAGAGACATATTTTGCCTCTCATAATGATATATATCTTACACCATCATGAAAAATCTAACTTATTAACTCGCTTAATCTCCTGAATGCCATGTCTTCACCTGGACATCCATCTAAAACATCACAACTTCCAGATCAGCTCAAGACCATCTATTAATTATTGTGTTCGTTGTTTGTTGTGTGTTGTCTGTTCTTGCTTCTTCTTTCTCTTCTTTTCTTCTTGTGCTTTCTTTACAAACCCATATTATTTCTTCTTCTTCTTATTCCTCTTCTTGCTTCCTTCTTCTTCTTCTTTTCTTCTCTTCTTCGCCTTCTTCCTTTCTTCTTCTGTCTTCTCTTCTAAACTTTATTATTCTTACTTAGAAGTTAGAAGTAGTATGTTTACTGAAAACTCGCTATTAATATTTTTATTTTATTATTATTTTGTTATTAATTATTAAATTCATTATTTATGTATTATCTATTATAATTAATTAAATCATTATTTAAATCATAATTAATTTTATTTATTCATTTAATTGATTATTATAAATATGGGGTTCTGTCTTACTTATTATTATTATTTATGTTTTTCGAGTTTGAGTATAACTGTTTTTCATTAAATTTCTATTATTATTATTATTATTATTAATTATTGATTATTACTCATTATTATTATGTATTTTATTATTATTGATTATTATTTTGATTATTGATTATTATTATTATTATTATTATTATTATTATTATTATTGATTATTTAATTGATTAATTAGAGATTATGTATATTATATTATTGATTTATTATTATGTATTATTTTATAATTACATATGGATCAACAGTGAATTTATCTAACCAAGGAAGAATCCGAATGCCCAAATTGGTGCTTCAATTACATAGCCAAATCGGTATCAATACAGTACAGTTTTTGTTATTTAAATTTTTGTTGTCGTTAACATTTGCCCTTAATTATATAATAATAATAATAATAATAATAAATGAATAAATAATAATAATACATAATAATAATAATTAATATATAATAATAAATAATGATAATACACATAAGTAAGTAATAATAGATACTAAGTACGATGATAATGAGATAAATAATAACTAATGATGGTAAGCAATGTCGCTACCAGCGACGCCTGGAAACGCGAAACGTTCCAGCTTGCCATGACAAACAATACAGCTTGAGCGTTCCCGTGTAACAACCTTGTCACTGCGCGCGAGTAAAGGTTTGTTACAGAGGAAGGTCGCGCAAATTTGAAATGTTTTAATAATAAAAATATAATAATAATGCAATATATAATATAATAATATAAATAAATATATATAATAATTATAAGTAATGAAATAATAATGCAATGAATAATAATAATAAGTATTATAAAAATAATATTCATATTTATAATCAAATCACAAAAACGTTTACGTGTATGACTTACTTATTATATCTGATAATTAAACATTAGTATATATTATGATTATTATTATTAATTTTAATTATTATCTACTTATTAATAATTAATTTACTGTTAGTATCTATCTATTAGTCTATTATTATATCATTACTTTTATTATTATTTATTGAATAATAATAATTATTATTATTATATTTTAACATATTTATTTTATTATTAATTATTATTAGTTAATTATTATTGATTATTATTTATTATTATTATGTATTATTAATTTATTATTATTATTATTATTATTATAATTGATCTATTATTATATTTTGATTATTATATTATTATTATTATTATATATTATTATTATTGTTGGTAATTGATGATTATTACCAGTCACCTCTTCCTTTCTTTCGTTGCTTTGATATTGAGTGCTTTATTGCCTCACATACTAATTACAGTATTCTTTCTCATCTAGTATTATTTCACAAGATTTAAATTTTTTTTTTTATTATAGTTATTTCTGAACTTTAACTTGGGCGAGAATGTCCGAAGATTAACAGGTTATGTTCTTTATTTTGACGTTTAAGTATTGTTTTTTTTCATATTTTTCTTGATAACGATAAACTGCTCTAGCGGCTTTTGTAGGAATATTTGAGAGATTTAGACGTCTTACGGAAGGATCAGTTATTTATTTTAAGTGTTTGCGCCTATATATATATAATATATATTAATAATGAGTATATATATAATATTATATATATATATATATATATATATATGTATATATATATTATTTATATATATATATATATATATTATATTTAATATATATATATTATAATATATATTATATATACTATTATATATATATATATATATATATATATTATATAGTATCATTAGAATAAATATAGTTTATCATATTATACACATCATATATATATATATGATACTATATATATATATGATATATCTATGATATATATATATTATATATATATATATATTTATAACATAAATATATTATTATATATCATTATATATATATATATATATATTAAAATAAAAATTTCTATATATATATATATAATATTTAATATATTAATTAATATAATATATATATTATGAATATATATATCATCATAATTTAATAGAATATATACATATTCTATATAATATATTATATATAATATATAATATATATATAATTATATTATATATACTATATATATATAATATATATATTATATATATATATATAGTATAATATATATACTATATTTAATATATAAAATATATATAATTATTATATGTAATAAATTTAAATATATCTATAATATTATATAGTATATATTATAATATTATATAATATTTATATAATATATATATTAATTATATATATATATATATATAATATATATATATTATATATCTATAATATATGAGAGAGAGAGGAGAGAGAGAGAGAGTGAGCAGAGAGAGGATTCCGGAATGTAATGACCAGATTACTTAACTGGAGAATTTTTTCAGATGCGAAACAGCAACGGTTTCAGATTCAATTTTTATAATTCGTTCTGTACATATATTTCCACTACGAGCTATTGCCTCACAAACCACCACACACACACATCACACATCACACACACACGACCACACACACAGCGTCACACAAACACACAGCAAAGCGCGTTATCAAACACACCTACTAACACAAACACAAGCACACAAGACGGATTCCCCCTATACTGTGCTGTGCATTAAATCTGCCAATTTTTTATGCTTATTCCGGGCTTGAGAGAAAATTCTTTTTTAACGTATTTCCCCACTGACTTTTTTCAAAGGTTTAGAAAATTAGCCGCAGCGACGCACATTCAAATATTAGTATAGTTTAGCTATATATATATATAAGTATATATATGTAATACTATATATATATATATAATAATATATATTGATATGATATATATTATATACTTATTATCATATATTATGAACCATGTTACTTCCTTGCCTTAACTCACCTTCCTTTCAGCGCTTGCTGATACGAGCGTTCATTTTAGCCTTGCTTAAGATTCTGAAAATAAAACTTGTTATCTTGCTATCTGGCTTACAACCTTATTCCTATTCAAAAGATTTTGAAAGTATTCTTAATAGCGAATGAAAGATTAGGAAGGCATTTTAAAACTCTTCCAAATCTATTCTTTGGTGCTCCATTACTGGCTTATTACGGAAGGAACCGTTCTAACACGCCGATCTCTCTTCTCTTCTCCTTCCTTGGGTCTTCAATCGCGCCTGACTTTCAGCTTGTTGCGATACAAACTTTTTCCTGGGAAGGATAAACATATTTATTCTCTGAAAATATCTTACATTTCGACATCCTATACTTATTTTTTAGTATCCTCCTTTCAAGCACTTTCTTTCAAGTCACCTTTTCATTTTTTAAGCCTAATCACATATTGGAGTTTTAAAGGTTATTGTTTTCAAGTTACGGAATTTAGTTTCTATTTTTCCAATTAGGTGAACTTTCTAAGCAATCCGCGTTAGTGTTCGTCTATTCGTATCTACTAAATATATCCCTCAGCGAAGGAAAATGAAATCATCATGACCCAATAATGCCATTTCAATATACTAATACATATATATATACTATATATATATATATTATATATATCTATTATATATATATATCTATAATATATATGATATATAGTATATATATTATATATGAATATGTATATATAATGCATTGTAATATATATATATATTAATATATATATAATTTTATATGATATATATATATATATCATAGTTATATATATATATATATATATATATATATATATACATATGTAATATATATATGAATATATATATCATATATATTATAATATATATATATATAGTATATTATATATATATATATATATATATATATATATATATAATATATTTTATATATATTATATATATATATATATGATATTATATATATATATATATATATATATATATATATATATATATATATCGTTCATATATATGTGTATATATATATATCTATATATATATATATAATATATAATCATTATAATATTATATATATAATATATACTATAATATATATATAGTATATTGATAGATAGATAGGATAGAGAGAGAGATTGATAGATAGATACGATAGATACGATAGATAGATAGATAGATAGAGCTAGGATAAGATAGATACGATATGATAGATTAGATAGATAATTGAGATAGATAGATAGATAGATATGATGCACACATGATTATTGCAAATTCCGGGCAAGCCAGATTAGGAATAGATAGATAGATAGATACTGACTAGATAGATGGATAGATAGATAGATTTATTATATAATATACAGCATCATATATATGATATTATGATATATATATATCTACTATATATATATATATCATATTATATATATTATTTATATCTATAATATATATATATATAATATATATATAATATATATATATATATTATATATGAATTATTAAAGATAGATAGGATTAGAGTAGTCTTTTAAAAAATATTTCTTTATTGCGTAAACATAGTACATTTAGAAGTAAAATAAAATTAAACATTAAGAAAAGATAAAACAAAACGAAGTAAGAAAAATTAAATAAATAACGATGAGGTGTCCATTAAAAAAATGCCATGCTTCATCTTAGGGTTGTCTTCTCTGGCTTGAACATATTTAATCCTTGATTTTCTTTGTCCACTAGTAAATCAAGATAAATCAGTAATGCAAAAATTATAACTTGGCTTGATATCTTTTCACCAATGCTAAGTGTTGCTTTTTAAAACAATAAAAGTATTTTTTTTCTAAGATATAAAATAACCATGAGATTTTAAAAAGCAACCTAAAGAAACTAGTGCGATAATTCTAAGCGTAGTTTAAAAAAAAATGATTAAACATTAACATTGACTGAAGCATTACATATTAAGATGATTTGACTTTATATTCTACTGTTGAAAAGAACTTTACATATATTTTTTCTAAAGGCATTATGAAAGCAACATACTTCAACACATTGTTTTTGAATATTCGACGAACCTACTATTTGACATCTTAGTGCCAAAAATTTTTGCTCCGTAAAAAGGCAATACGAATAGGGGAAGAATCTTTCAATAACAACACATTATAAGACAATACTATGTACATTGTAACGGAACTAAATCTTCCTTAATATATAAACGTTAAACGTTCCTAAGAATTTGATCCTAGCTCCTTCTTTAAAATGTCTGCCGCCTGTCTTTCTTTCTAATTTTTTCCGATCTTTAAAATAACAAAAACCCGAGATATTTAATCTCATTCAAGTTTTTTAAAAAACGCATAAGCAATTTTTTAATTTAGGTAATCTTCTTTAATTTTTCCTTAACTTTTTTTTGCAAATTGAATAACGTGCCACTTTTATTATAATATCTTTGTTTGATTTTAGACTAGAAATAGATTTTTTCAAGCCAATTATTTATAGTTTTTTTGTGCGAAAAGGCCATGCTAACCGATGGAGCGCTAACCAAATAAATGGCGCATCTCTGCATAATTATTATATTCGAACTAAGTAGATTCTGCTTTTGGTACTTATTCTACTTTTTTCGATCTATACTTTTATAAAGATCTTCAATGTAAATATTAAACCAACAATGGTTGACAAAAGTTCCGACCGTCTGTGCTAACCACATCCATTTCTTACATCAGCCATTCATTTGAGTTACCATTTCTTAAATTTAAACACATGCAAATGTTAACAAATTAAAACTCATCCAAAGAAATCACAGAATGATATGTCTGGTAATGTGGGCAAACTTAGATTCCTAGCTTTTTTGTAATCAGCAATTCAAGCAACACGAAGGAAGCAGTCATAACCTTTAAACGACAACGGCGCTTTGCTTAATCCAAAGAATAGCAAGCATACAACCGAAGATCTCCATGGCTTAACGTATTTTTGCTTTAGTTTCTTTAAAAAGCGCAATGAAGGCGCTTTCTGTGTGAATATTTTGAATCGTAACAATCCAGTGTTGTTGGTCGCTAAGTGGATATTTAATATTTTCTAGCAGACATATCTAAAGAAAGTCAATACTCAAGGCAACTTTAAAAGAAAAACTGTTAAACGGCATTGAATAGGTCTATAGTTGTTTAAAATCAGTCCAATCTCCATAATTATCTTATATGATCGGAGTTATAACACCTCTAAGCAAGAATCTACAGCGATATATAATTGTGCATACTACATGCCCAATTCATAAAAACTTAGGCCTAAAATAAGTATCTAAATTTTATTGTTCCAAATCCTAAGTCATCTTGCGCAATTCCTTGCAGAATTTCATGCTAGTAAAGACACATTTCTAAGAATTTTATTATCACTTTATGAAATATGTGCTTCACCTGCTTTTCTTTTTTCTGTTGACTTTCACGGATTGTGAAGAAATGAACGATTGTCTCACCCTTTCGAGATTATCAATCATCTAATAATGGTGAAAAGATTTTCTAGTTCTTTGATATAAAACTTGCATTATTTTTTGTTATTCATTTTCCTAAAAAGCTTATTAGTAGAAATGTTATTTTTAGTAATAGGAGTTCTTTTGGGACAACTTATTTATAAGCAAAAATTTGAACTAATAAGTATTATATAATATAAACAATGATTAATGCTAATACCGTGCCAAGAGATCCGATAAAGTGAGTTGATCGAAGTTGCGTCTTGCGTCCGTTAAATCCGATCACTTAGCATGTAATGGTATTTTGTAGTTTTATTTTAGATTTTAATGGATTTCAGTTGTGTGAAGTTAATGACGGCAAAGTTTGTGAATTATGTTAGGGTGTCTGTATGTGAGAGTGAGTGAGTGAGGGGTTGTCTGTGTGTGAGAGTGAGCGAGTGAGAGGGTGTGTGTTTGTGTGTGTATGTTTTACTTTTGTAAGATTCATTTTCTAGTTGTGTTTAAACAGTTGTTTGCTGCTATTTAAATTTAGAAGAATATTTACTAGGCTATGTCAAACTAGCTGAGCAGAGATATTAAATATGTTTTTAAAAAATCATTTAAATTTGAATCGTTTTATGTGTTTAAATAATAATTCGAGTTAGTATTCAATATAATTGTTCGGGGGAGGGAGAAGAAAGGGTTAAAGTATTGATCAAAATGAATTACTTGATAAAATTCGATTTCCGGTTGTAAATATTAATATTATTAAACGTAATCATAAAGAGGGGTAAAAATTTAAATATATATATATATATAATTATATATATATTATAATATATATATTTATATATTATATATTATATATATATATATATATTATATATCTATTAATTAATATATATATATATTATATATATAATATATTATAATATTTTATATAGTAAAGGAAGATCGGTTGAGGTTCCCCCATAGTTTCACTAGTAGCTATTTGCCACGTCACATAGAAACTTTGCGACATCGTAAAACATGAAACGTGTAAGAAACAATGAAATAAAGCTTCATTGTATAATGGACTTGTGTTTTATAATACCGTAATGTTGATAACAGTAGTAACGTTTGTTAGAAACAGCTTAAAAATTAACTTTTGATGGTTATACAGTCTAGCTTCTCTGATGGTTTTACAGTCTGGCATGTGCATTCGTATCAGTTTTTGCAGTTGTCTATGATATTAAAGATAGTTTGAAATTTATGTTCAATATTTATCAATGGAAAAGATTGTAAAATAGATTAATTAGGTGACTGAGGTTTTTGGTGCCTTATGGCAAACTCTTATAAACGTAGAATGAACTTAACATGATATGGGGAATAATTGTTTGGACGTTATGAAAGAAGGAAACCCCTATACCCGATGAGCTTTTATCAGTGATAAATTGAGCTTTTATATATTATATATTATATATTATATATCTATATATATATATATATCTATATATTAATTTTATATATTATATAATATATATATATATATATATATATTATTATATATTATATATTACCGTGGCTTTTCAATTTATTTCGTTTCAATGCTTTATTATAACAGCGTAATATATAATATCAAAGCATTTCAAATCAAAGTGAGGTCATTCAGAGTTTTCTACAAATAGTTTCAATATGTGGCCCCCTTCGTTACTACGGGCCATGCCAGCCGATAATTCCAATTCTCCAACATTGGTTTACAGACCGGCGTAATGGACCGCAGCGGCGTGTTCATTTGCTTTCAACTCTGGATATCATTGGCAGCGGTGGGCGTAAATACGATCTTTCATAAATTCCAATAGGAAGACAATCGCATGGGTTTAAGTCCGGGACCGGGGGGGGCAGAGATATAGAGCTCTGTCGTCTGGACATTACGCCCTCCAACGATCTGGGAGTACGTCGTTCAACCACGCTTGCACTATGTGACTCCAATGTGGAGGGGTCCTCTGCTGGCATATAAAGTTTTACAGCTCATCATCTAT
>JABUQX010064671.1:27500-37712 GCA_015478945.1 Trachelipus rathkii
ACATCAATTACCTCTATTTACTTATAAATCAGGGTGCAACAAATATCTTATTAAAGATAAAACTACCGTGAAACAAGTTTGATCCAGTTTGATAACCTTATCTATATAATACTATAACAAAATATTAGTATATATATAATATATAAATATATTATATAATAACATTTATTATATCCTATATATATTTATATAATAATATATATATATATATATTTATATATTATAGTAGTGATGTACGTCCGGACCGCGGGCAGCCTTTTCTCAAAAAAGTATAAGAGATATAGTTCTGAAACTTGGAATTAAGCTATATATGGGATAAGATGAACGTGTAATTTCCATTCTGTAGGATGTATAGCAGAGGGGGGTACCCCCGAGGGTGGTGACACGCTGATATTGCGCTTAGGCCTTGTTTGCGTGATCTGAGACTCAAGATTTAGGCATAACACGCGTTTCGGGCGAACGACACCTGGAGGTCAAACAGACCAAGGTATGTTTGAACCGACAGACACGACGCGAGCGCGCGTGCGCATGACACATACCCTTTATTATTATTATTATTCTTATTATGTAATTATTATTACGAAGATTCGATTCCCGAAGGGAATCGAATCTGAGTCGAAAACGATTCCTGTAAGGAATCGTTTTTTTTTTGTTTTTTTTTACGCACTCCGACTTTGCCTTCAGCCGTGGTTGCTTCTTCGCATCAGTGAGTCCAATTAATCTACATGGGTTTAGAGTTATCGTATTTGGGTTAAAATTTGGAGGATGGTATATCGGCTGATGTTAAGATATCGTAGATGAGATTCAGTACCGCCTGCGTCCCCCCATAGGGGGGGGACCCACAGGCCTTCAAACATTAAATATTGACGTAGAAGCCCTGAAACTTGGAGAAAGGATTCGGGTTTTAAGGAGTCGGAGTTGGAATCGGAGACGGAGTTGGAGTTGGATTCGGCTTCGGAGTCCAGAGACCCCCCGGAGGGGGGTCCCCCCTTTGAAAATAGAAGAAATGCATGGAATGCAAAACAGAGAAAGAGAAGAAAGAAGAAAAGGAAGAATGAGGAAGGAAGAAGGAGGAGGAAAGGAGGAAGGAAGAAGGATGAGGAAGCGGAGTAGGAGAAGGATTCAGAGTTGGTAGCGGCACCAGTTTGTCTGGAGCCGGTGCGGTGCCAGTGCGGTGACATTTCGTATAAAACAATGTTGGTGTCCTTATAAGAGTTATCGAGGTCGTAGAGTTCATATGATGGTTATAAACCCGTGTAGGGTGTCTAGGACCCCATTAGGGGGTCACGACTTCGGAAAAGAAGCACAGAAGATGCAAAACGAGGTGAAGGAGGAGAACGATGAAAGATAGAATAAAGAGGGAAAGAATGAGGAAGGAGTCTGATACAGAGGAGTAGGAGTTGACACTGCACCGGTGCTGGCTCCGGTGGGGTGCCGAGTTAATATTCGTATAACCACAATGTTGGTGTCTTTATATAGTTATCGAGTCTGTACGATTTCGATAAATATGGTTTAGACCAGAAAAAAAAAACATAATAAATATAATAATAAATTTTTACACTTGTTTATGTTTTTAACTTAAAAAGTGATCTTTGATATACCTTAATGCATAGGTAGCTATCGACCATTAATTCCACCTCCCTCCTGACATCTAATGATCTTTGATTATTGATTAGGCTCAAATTTCGAGTATATTTGAATAAACCATGAAATAAAATCAAGTTCTCTTTATCCAATCAACAATATATGTTAACGTAACAAAGTTGTTTACATTAATAAGCTTACTATAGCATCATCTGAACTTGAATATAACCCACAAGAAAACTTAGGCACATCTTAACAGGAATCAACTGGTAAGCTAACAAGTTCCACACCTAACAACAGTAAAGTAACTAATATAGCATACAAAGACGTACTTACTTACACTTTTCTAACATATTCGCTGTTATTTTACATTAAGACTGTAATGATATTTAAAGAATATTTAGCTTTTGCGTATAAAAGGTTAATCTCTGCTATATGATAATACTACACATAATAGGGTTTCCAATTAGTTAGGTAATATTGATCAATTGAACTAAGAAAATAATGTACAACAAAAACACACATCTTAAACAAGGAATAAGCAGTCAACTTAAAAAAGTATCGCCTTAACGACCTGTAAAGGTAATAACATAGATGCAATACGTAACCTATTCTTACTTTGTCAAGCATATCTCTAAACATAAATGCTAATTTTACACTAGCATTGTAATATTTAAACCTAAATTTATCACAACTTGGTTAATTATCATACAGAGCAGCGAAGTATGCTAAAATAAAGTTTTCTACATCAATAAAGCTAACATATGTTCCACGAATAAGAAAAAATCTACAAGACAAACCTTAATCACTCTTAAACACGAATAAACTGTTAACATTAACAAGTTCCACACTTAAACACCAGTAAAGCAACTACATGGTATGCAAAGCGTAACATAATCTTACTTTTTCCGCATACTCTAAATATTAACGTTATCTACACTAACAAGTACATTTAACTAAAATTTTCTCACACATTGGGTTATTACTATGATCAACGGAAATACTCTACATATAAGTTTCACATCAATACAAGTAACTATATCGTTCTGTTAACTAATGTTATTATATTTATTTATCTAAGCAACCTATCACATCTTAACACGATATACAACTGTTAACTATTACAAAGTTACACTTTAACCTAGTTATAAGCCATCTATACTTGGTTATGCAACGTAACTCTAATTTTACTTTTCAATGTCTTAATCTCTTATATCATTAATGTTATCTTCATCTGCACAGTAAATTTAACTATTTCTCACAACATGTGATTTAATCTATACTGATCACGTAATCTACTCTTAACAATAAGTTTTCCAATAAAAACTAACATTTGCGTACATGACTAGTTATTATATTTTAGTATTGTAATCTATATTTTTTATTTATGAATATATACTGTTATTATTATCTTTGTTTCACTTTTGTTGTTTATTATACTTTATTTCCGCGATTTTTATATATGCTACTTTTATATTTTTATTATTATTTGTTCTTTTTTTAACATTATTAAAGCTAACATAGCATCATTAGAACTAAGAAAATAATGTACAACGCGAACTACACCATCTTCTATGCCCTAATAAACTGTTAACATTACAAAGTTAACACTTAATTCACCTAGTATAAAGTCACTAACCTTTACATAGCAGAAGACGTAATCCTATTTATATTTTTTTTCCATTACCTATATCTTCAACTATTAATGTTAATCTTTTACATTGACACAGTAACTAATTTATCAATAAATGTATCATAAACATATACTAACTCATTCATAATACCTCTCTTCCTAATGAGTAAAGACGAATAAAGTAAGTTTTTAGGCTTTATCTCTTTTTTGACTCCGCCTCCTTTCAGAAAATACCAAATTAATCTAAAATATGATTTTTATGCCTTTCAACATTTGCATAGAATTAGTGATGGCAATACTTATTATTTGTACCATCGGCTTAGTGAATACTAAAGCATGTAGCAGTCACCATTCGGTTACGATTAATAATTAATGACACATTCGGTTGGATAACGAAACCCTCGTTGAAATTCTCATAACAACAATTGCGTAGAGTATTGTTCGTGGGAGTATTGTTCACTTGTATATCATCACAGACGAAAAATTCTCTGAAGAAAATTGCGTATTATACATTTCCTTTAATGTAATGATTCTTTTCTTTCACCTATCAGCTAAAAGTAATACATGAATTATCGTATCGTACAAATGAACCATTATCAGTTCCTAAAAGGGTATCATATCTCGCTCTCGTTTAATAATCATTCACACAACATATAATAGTAATACATATAGAGATAATCTTTAGTACTACATTCTTGATATATATTGTTCTATATCGTAATCATTTGTTTTTCATATTTTTTTTTAATATTAATAGTTTATACTTAGGCTTACTAGAACTATGAAAATTGTACACGACGAATCTAATACTTATACTTGCATGAAATAAATGTTAACACTTACCAAGTTCCACATTTACAACCTTGTTTTTAGTAAACTGACATTGGCATAAACGTCACTATTCATATTTAACAAACATATTTTCTCTAACCATATTACACGTTTATTTTACATTGCCAGTCTATTAATAAGACTTTATCATACTTGTTTAATTTATATTACAGAGCCCCGAAAGTATGATACGTAACAAGTTTCCAACATTAATAGCTAACATAACATACTGATAGCAATACTGGAATGTAAACAAACGACAACCTAACACATCCTTACGTACGAATAACCACTACAATTAACAAAGACTGTCAGCACTTAACAGCAGTAGTACCTAACACATCGTACAAACGTACCCTATCTCACACTTTCTGCAAGCAATCCTAACATAATCAATGGGTTGTAATTTTACATTAACATCGTAATATTTTAACAAAAGTTTAGGCATAAATTGTATGCGATACAATACTGACAAAGAATAGTAATGCTAACGTGACAAATGTTTTACATCAACTTTGTAATATACAAAAAATCATACATAACCTCGTCTAAATTTCATAATCCCCAGCGAATAATTGCAAACATAACCAAGTTTTAACCAAAATAACAAATAACAAAATAAATTTCCTGAACATAACATAAAGAAGTTCTTTGAATAAAATATCAACAGTACCCGTATAGTTACTGATTTTAAAGTTCAGTAAATCCAGTAATCAGTAATAACCACCCATCCCAGCAGTCCTCTACCCACCCAGCCTGTGCTTATTGAACTATTGATTCAAAGTCATATTTCGAGTATCTTTTTGTACATAAAATAACATAAAAATAAGTTCTTTATATACTGACTACGCGAATTATGCTAACCACAAGCTTCAGCATCATAAGCTAACATATCTAACCATAACTTAAGAATATAATTACAAATGCAAACCTACAGACCTCGCGTATGAATAATCACTAACATCCTGAAAATTTCCCTTCTTATCAAAGGTAAAGTAGCTAGAAGGGTCTAAATATCGATATGTTCATTTTTGCGCATAATCAAGCAACAGGTCAGCCGTATTATCTAAAAATCCCTTTTAAAGTGACCAATCTATGCAAGATACAACCTCTTGAACTATGAATTGGAACTATCTCATCAAGTGGTCACTCGTTTCGAGTATAACAACAGTTGAACTATGAATAATCGTAGACTTTAGCAAAATTCTAGAGGGCACACGCGAACATTACTCAACAAAAATTAACCTAGGCTCACGTTTCTAAACATATCATCGTCAGTTACCACAGTAATATCTTACAACAACTTTCATTCTCTAAACAATCAGTGTCTATTTTCCATTGTCATCAGTAAATTTAACATAACGTACCTACTTTACGAATAAACAGCTTTCATTACCAAGAGTATCTAAAGCAACCATTACCTTCCAAGAGAAATCCCAGGGGATACGCCCCTTGAAAGGGTATGAATCCTGCGAGGGGGATCACCCGAAGGGGTGTAAGCCGGCCATTACCCTCCGAAGGAGGGGTTAAGGCCTCAGCCCTTCGGTTTTTTTTTCCTGACTTTCCCGAAAGTGTGAACCCTGAACCTTGAAAGTTAAAGTGGAATTCAATCTTGTTTATTATACATTTATAAATATTTGTTTGCGCATGTATTCAAAAAGTATGCATAAAATTATATGTAAATGAAGAGGAATAGAAAAGCTAATGAAAGAAAAGGAAAAATATTGTACTAATCGCAGCAACACCACAGTAATAACAAAACAACAACAAAAACAACACCAACAAAAACCAGTTAAAACCAGTTGAAACCAGTTGCCTCCCGATAATTCCAGTGTGATGTCACGTTCTGGTTGTTGCTCTCTCATAACTTACTCAATAGGAGCTGTTTTGGACTTATTTGTTTAATTATATTGCTGTTGAAGTGATTATGTTCTTTCGAGAAACCCCTCCTTTGTTATTTTTTTCATAAATGAAGGGGAAAATAGAAAAGCTAAATGGCAAGAAAAGGAAAAATATTGTAATAATCGAAGCAACACCATCAGTAATATCAACACAACACAACAACACACGTTAAACCAGTTATAACCAGTATATAACCAGTAAACCAAGTTAAAACCAGTTATAACCCGTTAAAACCAGTTAAAACCAAAAACCAGTTAAAACCGATTAAAACCAGTTAAACCAACCCGCTTATAGCAGTTATACGCAGTTAACAGTTAAACCAGTTTATCCCATTAAACCAGTTATAACCGGTTAAATACCAGTTAAAATCTAATTTTAATCGCAGATAATCAGTCTTTACTTGACATAACAAGTTATAACCAGTTATAACGTTAAAACCAGTTATACCAGTTATGACCAAGTTATAACCAGTTAAACCAGTTATACCAGTTAAACCGATTAAAACCAGTTACACCAGTTAAAAGCAATGTTAACACCAGGTATTATGTATCAGTTAACCGTTATAAACCAGTTATACCAGTTAAAACCAGTTAACAAGTTAAAACAGTTAAAACCAGTAAAACTAAGTTAAAAATAGTTAACCAGTTATAACAGTTTTATAACCAGTAAAACAGTTATTAACCAGTTAAAACCAGTTAAAACCAGTTATAACCAGTAATAACAGTTAAAACCAGTTAAAACCGTTTAAAACCGGTTGAAACCGGTTAAAACCAGTTATAACCAGTTAAACAGTTAACGGGTTATATTCTCAGTTAAAACCAGTTAACCGGTTATATAATCAGTTAAAACCAGTTAAAACAGTAAACCAGGTAAAATTAGGTAAAATCAACTAAAAGTTTATATCGATTCCAACATACCAAAACACTTTTAAACGCAGTTGTCTTGCGGACAATAATCAGTTAAAAAGTTTAAACAAGCTTAAACCAGTTAAAACCAAGTTATAACCGTTAAAAACCAGTTAAAACCTAACATTAAAACCAGCTAAAACCAATTAAAACCAGTTAAAACCAGTTAAACCAGTTTATAACCAGTTAAACAGTTATAACCAGTTTTAGACAGTAAAACAGTTAAACCAGTTAGAAACCAGTTATAACCAGTTTAAAACCATTAAAACCAGTTAAACCGTTAAACCCAATTAAAAGCCATAAAACAGTGGAAACAGTTATAGCCAGTTATAACAGCTTATAACAGTTAAAAACCAGTCTAAAACCAGTTTAACCAAAGTTATACAGATTAATAACCAGTTTACCAGTTAAAACATGAGCTTTATAACAGTTATAACCAAGTTAAAAAAAACCAGTTATAACCGGTTAAATAACCAGTTAAAACCGTTATAACCAAGTTATATACAGTTTATATACAGTTATAACAGTTAAACCAGTTATAACAGTTATAAACCAGTTAAACCAGTTATAACATTATAAACCAGTTAAACAGTTATAACCAGTTATAACAAGTTTTAACCGTTATACAAGTTAAACAGTTAAAACCAAGTTAAACGGTTATATGCAGTTTTAAAACCAAGTCAAAACCAGTTAAAACCAGTTATACAGTTAAACCATTAAAACCGAGTTTAAAACCAGTTAAACCAGTATCCGTATAGCCAGTTATAGCCAGTTAAAACCAGTTAAAACCAGTTAAACCAGTTAAAACCAGTTATAGATATAACCAGTTATAACCAGTTATAACCAGTTTAAAACTTATAACCAGTTATAACCAAGTTATAACCGGTTAAATACAGTTAAACCAGTTTACCAGTTAAACAGTTAAAACTAGTTAAAACCAGTTATAAACAGTTATAACAGGTTATATAATCAGTTATAACCAGGTTAAAAACAGTTATAACAGGTTAAAAACAAGTTATAACATTAAAACACAGTTAAAAACCTCAGTTTAAAAGCAAGTTATACAGTTAAACCAGTTTAACCTTAAACCAGTTTATAACCAGTTAAAACCAGTTAACTCAAAAACCCGTTAAAACCAGTTATAACCATTTAAAACCAGTTAAAACCAGTTTAACAGTAAAACCGTTAAACCGCGTTATATTAATCGTAAAACAGTTAAACCAGTTACAAACAGTTAAAAACCGGGTTATATAATCAGATTTAAGACCAGGTACCAGTTAAACCGTTAAAAACCAGTTAAACACCAGATTAATAACAGTTAAAACCAGTTTAACCGTTATAGCCAGTTTATAACAGTTATATTATATAACAGTTACCGGTTATATACATCAGTTAAAACGTTATAACAGTTAAAACAGTTAAAACAGTCAAAACCAGTTAAAAACCAGTTAAAACCAGTTTACATTAAAACCAGCTTATAAACCAGTTTATAACCAGTTAAAACAGTTTAAAACGAAGTTTAAAACGGTTATATAATCAGTTAAAACCAGTTAAAACCAATTATAACCGGTTAAAACCAGTTAAAACAGTTATAACCGGTTATATAATGGGTAAACAAGTTACACCAGTTTATAACCGGTTAAACCATTAAACAGTTTATAACCAGTTAATAACCAGTTAAACCAGTTAAAACCAGTTAAACGCGGTTATATAATCAGTTAAACAGTTAAAACAGTTAAACCGCAGTTATAACCAGTTAACCCGTTATAACCAGTTATAACAGTTAAAACCAGTTACTTATATATATATATTATATATATATATATCTATATTTTATATAAATATTTATATATATATTATTATATATTATATATATATACTATATTAAATATAACTATAATATTTATATATATATATAATATATATAGTCTATATATATATATATATATATATATATTATATTATATTATATATATAATATATATATATACGTATGTATAATATTATATATTATATTATTTATATATATATATATTTTATATTATATATATATATATTATATATATATATATATATATAAAATATAATATCATTATTATAATAATATATAATATATTATATATATATATATATATTATATATACTTATAATAATATATATATATAATATATATATATCTATATCTATATATTATTATATATATATATATATATATATAATATAATATTTATATATAATATGTATATATATATTACTCGTCAAGTATTATTATTATATACTATTATATATATATATTCTATATATATATTTATAATATATATATATATACTATTATATATATATCTATATTTATATATATATCTATATATGGTATCTTAATATTAGTATATATATATATATATATATATATTATTATTATATATTATATAAATATATATATATATTATATCATATATATAAGTATATATATTATATATATATATATATTTATATATTCACCTTATTCACTCTGCACTACTATTAACTGGAAATTTATTTAGAATACATAAGAAATAATAATAATAAATGTGTGAAAAAATAATAATAAAAATTTGGCAAGTTAAAAATGCAAAGTACTTGCCAAAAGTAATTTGGAAATTTTCCAAGTACAGGGGGTGCAGTAAAGTAATGTACATGGTTTTTAAAACTGCAGGTAAAATCAGTACAGTTCCTCCAAAATGGTACTTAAGTCCAGTACTTGTCTTGAACCACGCTGATATATATATTATATATATATATATATATTATATATAATTATATATAGTATATAATATATATATTATATAATATATATATTATATTATATATATATAGAATATATATATATATATACCGTATATATTATATATATATATATATATTATATATATATAATTATATATATATATATTTATATATTACTAATTATATATATATATATATTAATATTATATATATATATATGATATATATATAATATTACTTATATATAGGTATATATATTAATACTATAAATACCTATTAATTTACTTACATTTTTTGCAACAATAATCTGAGTAGGCATCCAAACGGGAATGTAAGTTACAGCCCAGTCCTGTGCACTAAAGCCAAACAAATATTATTATATAATAGGCATGATCGCTAAAGATCTCCCTCATCATTAACTAGATTGTCCAATAGAGTCTATGCAACAAGAACAAATATTCCCCTGGGCAAGTCACCGACATGGGCTGCATGAGGTACATTTTTGATTTGGGTACGTTCGAATGCTTCCCAGAGGCTCGCAAAATCACGGCTCTTTCCCTGCAAATAATATAATAATAATAATAATAATATATA
>JABUQX010064672.1:0-26541 GCA_015478945.1 Trachelipus rathkii
AAAGAGATTTGTTAATAATAAGTGAAGTATAATAGGTAAGGTAAGATATCATATAATTATATACTAATTATATACTAATTAATTATTAATTATATATATATTATAATTTATTATTAATTATATATTATTATAATTAGTAATATTAATTTTAATTTTATATTATATAAATTATTATTATATATAGTATTATATTTAAGACAGTAGCCAGGGGGGAATTGGGGGGCAGGGTCTGAATCCTCCGAAATTTTTAAACTATCAATATTTTGTGATAATTTGAGTCTCTTAATTTTAATATTTAAGAGTAATAAAAATAATAGGAGTACGTATTAGAGCAGGTTAAGAGTACATATTAATAGACGAAATTAGGAATAACATACTTTAGAGCTACAATACTTAATAAGTTTAATTTATGGAAATAACATGTTTATGGTTCGTATGAAGATTTTCATTATGCTTAGTGGACTGTTGAAAAAGCACAAAAGGAGAAAGAATCTCTAGCCGAGGCAATGCTATATACGAAGATTGAAATAAATAGTGACCTTTTGATTGGACAAATGTATGACGACGGCACATCAGCAATGAAGAAAGGTTTTAGAGGTGTTTCAGGCTTTCAGCAACTCAAAATATTCAGCGGCATTGTATATTAATTGTTGCTCACGTTCATGTGGAGTTCAACACATTGAAACTTTATTGACACATTGAAAACAATTGGGCACTGTTTTAGGGGACCTATACCCCAAGTGGTCGACAGGGAAAATGGTTGGCATTTGTAAAAAAAAAAAAAATCTGGGTATTTGAGTTTCTCTAACGAATCCAACAAAACTTAACCTCTTAATCTAGCATAATTCATAATTAACATCTATAACCTAACCTAACCTAACCTATCGTACTTGCTTTCAAGGGCTGTAAAATTGTGAAAATGGCATTTTTTAACGTCATCGTCAACACATTTTTCTATCGACCATTTTGACTAGTCCCCGTTTTAGGCCACCAAGGTGGACAACAATTTTAATAGGAAAAATAGAAAAGATTTTCCCCAGAGACAGCTGAGGAGTTGAGCAATAACTTCAAGGGGGTTATTTAAATTTTATGTTATTATTATAATATTGCGAAAACAAATATGGGGAAAGTCAATGAAATTGTACGATTTAAGTGAGGGTTTATTGAAAAACTCAATTATGAAGCTTAGAGAAGTTTTTGAGTAATTGATATCAAGATATTTAACTTTCTTCTCCCAACCCCTCCCCATCTACCCAAAAAAATAAAATCTCTTTGACAGACTTCTGTAATTGTAATGGCAATTATAATCACGTAAAGTATATAACATTGCTTCATTTATGTTTTATTGTAAAGTAATGGCCAACATTGCCATTGCAATATCTCTTTCATTTTTCTATGTATACGATGTATGATTGCAGCGGCTCGTCGAAAATATTGTAAAAATGTTTGTATATTTTGTGAGTAATCGACAGCCAATGAAAACTTGTTTTTTATGACATCATTTACTAAAAAACCTAAGCTTTGATGAGACGTTATTCGATATCGTTAGTTTTGTTTCGGTAATTGAATTAAATTATTTTTAATATTATTATATTTAATATTTTTTATAACTGTTATAAGGATACTACGACATTATTATTTATATTTATATGTAACTGTTTTATATATATAAGTAATGATGTATGGATTAAAATATTTAATGAATTTGTATAATGGAAAGAACACAATATATTTAATTCATTTAATGTGGACTCACACTAGATCTATGCTAACTATATTAGCAACAATGCTAGCAAGCATACTATCAGCTCTATCCCCGTTATAAAGCATTCGTTCAGATCGCTCAAGCATAAAAAGCTTAATAGTCCCTTTCCATCTACAAGCTAATATTTATGCTCAGTAGTGAACATGTGATTTGAAGGAATAGTCTTAGGCATATGAAATATTTTGCATGTATTATTCATCTTATATCAAGCATAAATATCATTTAAAACATGAGCTTATTTACTTAGTTATTTGTTATTTTATCTTTCGAAAGCTAGTCTGCTCTAAATTATCAATTAAGTTATATATTGTCTATTAAGTAATAGTTTCTTTTATTTCTATAAATTCAAGGAGACGTAATTTTTTAATTTTATGTAATTGTATATTAAAAATCAAAATAATTTCAGACAAAGAATTATTTGGCTTTATTTTTTATAAAGTATTTGTCAGTCCATTAGGGTTAGCGTTATAAAATTTTGATACTATAAAAGTTTATAGTATATATTTTTAAATTTTGCATATGCTATTTTCTTAAAAGTATTCGTCTGTGAATGCACTTTTGCAATGCATTGTGTTCTGCGGTGTTGCTATAATTAGCAGCTAGCAGGTAAGGGTATTTATTTAATTGATAGTGTATTTTATCGTAGTTAACAGAATAAAAATTATTATTTTAGTTAAACAAACAGGAAAGTTAATGAACATATTTTAAACATTAATATTTTATATACTTTCATTATATAATTCCGAAAATAAAGTCTTTTAATTTTATTTGAAATTTAAGATTTTGTTTTATTACTAGTTGGCAAATCTTTGCTTTATAGGACATCAGCTGTTATTGATCAGCTGAGACTGCATTCATTTGTACACACTGATAAATCGATGTCTTCAGTAATTGTTAAAAACATGTTCTTATTTATCAAGTAAATAATTTTAATAATTCTTTTGCAGTTTAAAATTAGTTCAGTCCATTTATATTATTTTGTTAATATATTTCTGTTTATATTATATATATTATTGAACATAAATTATAAAAAATATGTATGGTATCACATATCTATATTTTATAAAACAAGATCTTAAATGTTAAAATTTATAATAAATTATATGAATTTTGACCTTATTGATCTTTACTTATTAAGAATATTCCATTATAATATTTCATATATTTATATATATAATGATATAATATTATATTTATTATTTAATAATATATATATTATTATAATATAATATATTTATTATAACTTATATTATATATATTATTAATATATATATATAATTATATATATATATATTATATATAATTATAACTTGGTATTTCAGTAATTAATTGGTTCCTATATGTTGCGTGCGCAATGTTGTCGGATAACCTAAACGGACAATCCGGTATCATGTTACATCGGAATTATAATACCTCGTAGATATTTTTGAAGTAATATATATATATATATTTATAATTATTATTATATATATATATATATTATATCATAATATAAATATAATATATTTATCTATGAGAAAGATATATATAAAATATATATCGATATAGTATTAGTACTGAATTCCTATATGTGGGCAGTGCGCCATGTATAATACACGAAATTCTTAACCTAATAATTTTCATGTTAAGTAAATCAAACTAATAAAATGAACTGATTTAGCAAGAGTACATTAAATTATTAATTTAATTTTTTTTATTAAAAATATTTCTAAAATTATCCAGTGGTTTCCTTGAGTATTTATTATACATTTACATTATACATTTTCATTTTAAGAGAAAATTTTGCAATTTAGAAATAGCTAGAAGCCTTTAAAAGCGAGGGATTGTATTGAAAATGATTGATTGACCATAAAACAGGTTCATTCATTGGTAAGAAAAGTATTGACTGAAACTGTTTTCACATAAGGACCAAGAACTGGTCAAAACCGATTGTTCCACTTGTCAGGGTCTTTAGAGAGATAATGTTTGGGTGAGTAATTTTAAATTTATACTGAGCAATTCTAATATTTTGCAACAGGCCAATAGCTCACTTAACGAAGCCTGGATATGTTACAATTATACAAGGTTTGAGAATATCCTAATAAGGTGTTACGTTGATATGGAATTGTCAGGGGCCTGCCAATGGATTTGTAGGTAAATCAGTAGAAAGAGTAAGTTTTTACAGACAATCTAATAACTTTTTTAATCATTTGCAACTAATCATTAATAATAAATTTGGGATATTAATCCTGTCTCGGGAGCTTATAATTAATATACCTTTCAGTACATATTACTTCATATCAGTGATAGCGTTGTAGTAAAAGTTATTTTTAGCTATTTTATTTAGAATATTTAAGACCAAGGTCAGTACTCATGATTCGTTTGTAAAAACCTGTGCTCTAAAAAGAAAACTATGTTTCAAAGGGTTGTCAACTTAATACCTACCGTTGTTTGAGATATACGATATATTAGTTAGATATTGTTAAATTGGTTTTAATTTTATTATAACGTGTTCAATATAAAGAGTTCCAGGTGGACTATCTGCTTTGTTGAAGTATAAAACGTATTTAATTTTCTTTGCGTATTGTGGATAACTAAAATGTTATTCCAGCAATCGTTATCGTTATGAAATAATGAGAAATCAACTGGAATAATTTTTGGTTAATTTTATTAAATTTATTGCTCTATATAAAATATATATATTATATAATATATATTATATATATTATTTAATAATATATAATTATTATTATATATATATATAATAATAATTTATAGTATATATATATATATTAATTATAATATTATATAATATATATATATATATTATAAAATATTATATATTATAAATATTTAATTAAATATTGTTTGATAGGCGTTAAAGTTTGCAAAAATTGAGCGGAGCGAAATACTATATCTCGTAATCCAATTCCTTCCTCTGTTATACACTCTTTACGGAAAACACTTAAGTTTCCCCGTAAGATTTTGTAACTTTTTATTGCAAACTGTTGTAAACTAGTATTTTTATACATTTTAAAATATATAATAATATATTATTATATATATTATATATTATAATATAATAATATTATGATTATATATATAGTATATAATATTTAGTAGTGTTATGATTATATATATATTATAATAATTTATAATATATATATATATATATATATTATATATATAAATATTATATATATTAATATATTATTAATTATATATATATAATTTAATATATTAATTATTAATTATATATTTACACAATAATTACTAAACTTCGATCGCAAGTAATTAGAATAATTTGTTTTTCTATTAGAGCAGATTATGTTATTCAGTAATTTGATCATATTTAGATTAAAGAACACGTGATTGTGATTCGTGCGTTGAAGGTGACTCTGACGCCACAATATATTTGTAGTTTGTTTTGTATACACAAGAAATAACTATGTGCTACAATCTGATGCTGAGCTATGGTAGATGTGAGATAGTCAGGAGGTTTAGGTGTGCAGGAAAATCACTGCTTTTATATAAAGATAAAATGGTCTGCTGATTTGGAGAATAGCTAGGCTTGAAGATGAAGAGGGAGAGAACCTAAAAGCACTTTGAGGCAAGAAGAGTCGAAGGGAGAAAACTAAAGACTTGAGGCAAGATAGAAGGAAGGGAGAAGGCTAAGCTTGAGTGCTGAAGCGGAAGTGAGAAAGCCAAAATTCTGAAGCAAGAAAGCAACAAGAAGTTAACGTTAGTGCAGAAGAAAGAAATGCTTCAGAATGAGCTTGATGCTGAAGAAAAAAAACAGCGTCAACATGACGCAGTGATAGCATCGCAGATTCCTCAAATTGGCCCATTACAAACTTCCTATGTTAAGTTGGATATAAAGATATTGCAACTTTCCTTTCTTCTAGATTCTGAAAAAGAAAAACAGATATTGAGAGATATAGTCTGTTAATGTTTAGAGCAAGCAGGAGGCGGAACGAGTAGTCCTGTAGAAAAGCAAGCGTGGTTTTAGGAATGTTCTAACAAGCAAAGCTGTCAGTGTATACAATAAGATGATGACTGTTGAAGAATTAAAGAGCTATGAAGGTCTGAAAAGAACTTTATTGGAGAGGTATGGGCTCACGGAAAGTGGGTACTGTACAAAGTATAAACTATAACTCCTAGGGGGGGGGGGGGGGGGGCGGAGATGAAATCCTAGAGTTTATTTACAGAGAATTAATTGAGGCTCTTAAAAAGTGGTTATACAGCAGCAAATGTAACACTGACACCCGATGATCTTATGAGTTTTCTCAGTGGATAAGTATTTGAATACGGAGTTCCAAAAGAACTCGCAACCTACTTAAGGGAGACGAAGAATGAATACCTACTACATAATAAAATTGTTACTGAAATCGAGAACGTTGCAATTGCCGATCAAGACTTCAATCAAAAGTCAAAAACCTCTTTGCACTGACATTTTTAAAGCACACAATAATAATAATAATTTTAGATCACACCAGCACGGCCAATGCGCCGGTATTCCACGAGCGGTAAAATCATGAAAAGTATGGCACCAACATGCACATCGAGAGCAACTAACAATCGAACAGCAGCATCGGAGGTGGGAACGCGATGAACAGAAACTATCGTCGCAGTAAGCAGTGAGCCGAATGAGGTGCCACGTGCTTTAAGTGTCAAAAGAGAGGGCATCTCGCAAGAGATTGGTCGAGCCCCTCCTTATTTCAACAATAGTAATAGGGGACAAAATAATTCAGGAAGAACAAAAAAGAAGAAAACAAAGAGCACGGAAGCGTCCCGAGTCTCTGATAACGGCAACGAAGCCCTGAACTACTCAGGGGAAGAGCCGAAGCTCCTGGATGAGTTAGAGAACGGTGAAATGGAGCTGAAAACGTCACCCCAACCTGATAGCGTATGGGACGGTGAATGGCTATCAGATCAAAACCCTCCGAGATACCGGGTGTAATGTAGTGGTTGTGCAGGGAAAAGTTTTTTGTCGCGAAATAGGGTGTTATGTTGGAACAACATGAATAATACGTTTGTTTGGACGTACGGTGATCGAAGGCTTCTCTGCTTGCAAATATCGATGTGATACCCCTTCTTACGTAGGGAGAACTAACACGCGTGGCAGTAATTGCCGAGAGGTTGTGTATGATTTGTAATACAGGAATAGTTAAAGGAGCATTGCCTTATAAAGTCTAGACCTACATCTCGCTTGGGTAGTCCGAACCCCATGTGTCGGGGCCTACGTAAAGTAGAGGTTCGGGACATAAACGTAGAAAGTAGTCTGGTCCCCATCGCTTGAGAACGCTGAAGAAGGTTCACAAGAAGAAACTAACAAGAACAAATCATAAATTATGGAAATGGTAAAGTTTGGAGATGAGTGAGTCTTACAGAGGGAATCCGTCAGTGCCACAATCGTTGGACATCTGTAATAAAGATGTCGTGCCACCATTAGGAATCATCACTAAGTGTGAATGACTGGGTGCAAATGTTCACCTGAAGAATGAGAACGTTACAGGAAAAGATGAAGTTGAAGCCCTAAAGATCTATTAATTAGAATTTGAATAGAAGACACTAGAACGATCAGGAGTTCGGAGATCATTTCGATGAGTAGATATAGAGCCACGAAGTGGTCTGATGAAACAGATCGTAGCGTGAATGAAGATGATGAGATAGTGAGAGGTAGACATAGACTAAGTACAACTAACGTCAAAGTTCTGGTAAGGAAAGGGTGTTGTAGAAATGTGGGTAGAAGGGGAATGACTCCATGGTGAGGAAATGTATCAAGAACTAATTAACAGCGCGGATAGATATAATATTAAAAGTAAAACAGAGAAACTCCGAATTGGGAATGAGAATTGAGGGTCAGATGAAAGAATTCTAATGCAAGTTTTTAACTACTGTATATACGCAGGAATGAGAGTTGAAGAGTCATGCCTCAGATATTTATTTACTGGAGGGACATGTCAGAACATTATGCGTTTCAGCGAGATTAAAATGTTGGAGAAAAAGGGAAGAGCAAGGTATCGTATGACCTGTTCAGATGAGGAGGAAAGATCATGATGCAATTAACACATTATCGATTAAAAGGAGTGAAGAAAGAGACGCCGTAGACTGCCACTGCAAAGATGGTACATGTCGGTCAAATGATCGTTTAACAGCACAATGCAAGATATTTGAAAACGAGGTTTCAGGAGAAGACATTACGGCAGGCATGGAAAAGGTTTGGAGATAATAAAAAGAAGTTATGTGGCGGAGAGAGAATAAGAGAACACACTGACAGGAAGGATAAAGGAGGCGTTCATGGAGAAAAGGAAAGGTGTGAAACTGATTGTTATAGAAGTGAGGAGTGTGATGATGATAAGGAGTCTCACATGAAGAGTCATCGCATATGGTGAAACTATTGTTTTGCAAGGAAGATGAGAGGAGTTGGCAGAAGGGGAGGAGAGTGTCTAAAGAGAACAACAGAAAGACAAAGAATAGTGATGTAGATACTATGAGAGAGTAAGTGTGAGGACGACGAATAGGAGATAACGAGAAAGAAGAGGGTAGGTCTGAGAGGAAAGGGATGTAAATATGAAGAAATACTAAGTAGTTGTATGTCAAAGGAAAACGCCACAAAGATGGTCATAAAGAAAATAAAAGACGAAAGAAACGAAGCTGACTATTTCTGTTGAACAAATGAGATATTGAGGAGTTGTTTTGTGACCCTGCCCGGTCGCGATGAGACACCACGACTAACCTTGTGACTGTATGCTTATATACAAAAAGAAATATTTAAGTTTGCCCTAATTCACATTAGTGGGTGAGTCAACGTCGTCATTTGACTATTTAAGTCAGATCATATGCCGACGACACATTCGGTTCATTACCAGGAGTCTCTACTGAAGAAGGAGCACTGAGTAAATGAGACCAATGTTTTAATCCCATGTACATAAGCAAAATGTACCAATTTGCTTCAAAGGGTGGGCCAAATGATGTATATGCAATTATACACGTAATAATTATAACATTGCTTATTTATGTATTGTAAAGTAATGGCCAACATTGCCATTTAGAGAGAGCAGTTTATAGTCTCTTATACATTTTTTTCTAATGTAATGCGATGTATGATATGCACAGCGAGGCCGTCAGAAAATATTGTAAATATGTTTGTATTTCATAAGTAAAACGACAGCCAATGAAAACTTGTTTTTCGAGACTTACTTTGAAAAAACCTATGTTTTGATTGGTTCGTCGTCACAATGTGAATAAATTAATAATAATACGATAATCTAATTATTATTATTATAATATATTATTTTTAACTGTTATAGTATTTATTATTTTTCAATATATTATTATATATTATGTAACTGTTTTTATAAGTATATAAGATCTATTGTTTAAAGGAAATAATATTTAAAAAATTAGTTTGTATAAGTGTGAAGCGCACAATATATAAATTTCATTTGGCTTTTACGTTTTGATTTTAGAGGAAAATTGTTATTTCTTGTGAACGAAGTTCAATTGTACAGAAATACCAAATTTTCTATCTTTCTAAATGTTTAGTATATGATTAATTGCTTTTCTTGAATTACTAATAAGTGGATACATCATTTTATTATTTATTTTAAGAATTGTGATTGAATTTGTGAGGCGTAACCTAATTGACGAAGATTATTTTGTATAAATAGTAAATTAATGAATATTTTTTATATCTTTTCGCTTCATTTGTCGTTAATTAAGGTTGCTGACAGTTGGTATTGCGTCTGATGCCTGTCTGATCAATTTATTATTATACTGTGTGCATATTTTTGTAGTCGTGGAGTGTATTATTTTATATTTTTATTATAAATGTACATCTGTAGTATGCTGTTAATATGTAACATGCGTGGTGTACATTTTTCAATGTGGAAATTAATCGTGGCCTCATTTTCTTGTAAACGAGTAATGAATGTCTCCACGAAGTTCCGTGTTTTAAATCTAATTGTGTTTATTTTTGTGTAATATAATGTTTTGCATTGCTATTTTAAAAGTATCGTCTGTGAATGCGATATGCAAATGCATGGTGTCTGCGGTGTTGCTATATATCACTAGCAGGTAAGGGTATTTATTATTGATGTGTATTTATCGTAGTATGGTGAAGATTCTTTTGTGTTAACAAATGTAAAGTGTTTAACGATTAAAATTTTATTATTTTATACTCAAATAATTGCTAAAGTCACGTTTTATTTATTTGAAATTAAGATTTGTTTTATTACTAGTTGGCAACTCTTTGCTTTAAGACATCAGCTGTTATTGATCAGCTGGGACTGCATTCATTTGTACTGTGAACAGTGTTTTTCTTCGAAAGCTAATTTTAAGAAACATTTAATTTACAAGTAAATATTTTATATCTTTTGCAAAGTCAGTCAGTCCATATATTATTTTGTTAATATATTCTGTTTATTTATATATATTATTGAATCATCATATGTTATGTTATGTTTTATATATATACTATGAAGAGATAGTAAAGCTATATGATCCCAAAATTTACATAAATAATAATTGGATAAAATATTCATGTATGAACTCTCTATGATATGGTTTATTTTCTTAGAGCATAAATATTTAATAATATAAAATATATTAATATATTATACTATATTAAAATATAATATACTATATTATATAATATTAATTAATATTATAATATATATAATTTATATATATTAATATATATTATATAAACTATAAGTATAAATATATATATAATATAAATATATTATATATACTTGGTAGTTAGTATTTTGGTTCTATATTTTCGGTGCGCATGTATACGGATACCCTACGGACATCCGGATACATGTACATGGAATTATAAAACCCGTTGAGTTATTTTGAAGTATAATAATATATATCTATAATATATATATATATAAAATAATAAGTTTAATTATAAATATATATATATATATTGTAGGAAAGGGTATATATATATATATATAATATTATATATATATATATTATGATATAAATATATATTCGATATATTATGACTGAAGATTCTATATGTGAAGTGCGCATTGATAGAAATAACCCACGGAACATTACGGACAGGCATACATTGTTCATAGTCTAAGTTTTGGACTTATAAAATTAGTTTGTAAGACGCAGTACAGTTTTTATTTATTTTTTTTATAAAAATAATTTCTAAAATTATCCCAGTTGTTTCCTTGAGTATTTCCAAACGTGTTTTACTTTATCATTTATAGTGATCAATATATTCAATAGCTAATTGCTTGAAGTCTTAAAGACGTGGTTTTTCGTGATTGAAAGATTGATCACAAAACGGGTTCATTCGCTGGTAAGAAAAGTATTGACTGAACTGTTTTCACATAAGGCAAAGAACTCGGTAAACCGTCTGTTCACTTGATAGGGTCTTCAGAGAGATACAGTCGGATGTTTTTTAAGTTTAATACTGTCATCTAAACTATTTGCACTAGGCAATAGCTCACTGTAGGACAGAAGTGCTCTGGATACTCGGATTACAAATACATGGTTTGCAGATATCTAATAGGTGTTAGTTCTGATTGGATTGCTCACGTGGAGCTGCACAAAGAGATGTGAAGCTCCAAAATTTTGAAGAGTAAGTTATGACAGATAATTTAATATCTTTTTAACCAATCGCACTACAGTAATCATCAGCGAATTTGTCAAAAGTTTAATTATAACTTCAACTTTGTCCTCCTTCACTCTTCCATTACGTACCCCGGTGAAGTCTTCATCAATGACAGCAACTGCTCTTTATAACATTGAAAATGTGATGCATGTTTTGAAAGATTTTCGTGCAAATATTGATGAGAAAATTCTAAGCATTTTGGATATTGCTTCTGCTTTCTGTTAACTTAGAAATGAGAAAACCACGTTTCAGAATAAATGTAAAATAACAAGACATAAAGCAATTGTATTTTCTTAATAATTTTTCAAACCAGTTAGAAAGCAAGCACATGACCCACCATAGATCCATACTCACAAATCTTAGAAAAGATATCCCACCGATATTTATTAAAAATTTTACGAGTTTTGTAAATAAATTTGATATATGCACCTATATTTGGGTTGTTAAGGATTTTAGTATCTATCTCACTCACAACGTGCAGTCCAGAGGAATATTTCTCTACTCAGAAAAGGCTTAAAACATACTTTCTAAATTCCATAGGAGAGAAAGACTGACACAACTGGCTTTAATGTTTATTCAACATAGTTACACGTGCACAGCATAAACGAAGGAAGTTATCAATCATATTGCTGTTAAGAGAACATAGAGAAGACATTTTTATATATATAAAATAGCATCTTTTTTTATGTATTGTGAAATTTCTAGCAATGATAGATTATTTTATTCCCTGTATTCAAAGTTTAAGGGACTTAAATATAAATATAATATATATATATATAAATATAATTATAATATATTATATATAATATATACAAAATATAAACTAACTATATATCTGCAGTCCTCTACAAATACACTAGTGTACTTAATATATATATAATATAATATATATTAATAATATATATATATATATATATATATAATAATATATATATAATCGCAAAACCGAACATTTTTTTATATGTCTAAGGTCCTGAAGAGAGAGAGAGAGAGTGAGAGAGAGAGAGAGAGAGAGAGAGGAGAGAGAGAGAGAGGGAGAGAAGAGAGAGAGAGAGAGAGAGAGAGGAGAGAGAAGAGAGAAAGAGAGAAGATGAGAGAGCAGAGAATCCTGAGAGAGAGAGAGAGAAGAGAGTAGAAGAGAGAGAGAGATTCTTTACAAACTTAAAATACGTTCTAAAGTGACATAATGCGAGAAAAATTTGAAAGGTTCGCAAAATTTCCGACAGAAAGTAAATTTAGGAGGAAAGTTTTTGAGGTTAATTAAGCCTGAAAGCAGACGACACTGATTCTCATTGCTTTTCGACGCCGAGCGAAGGCATCAACCTAAGCAATAGAATTGGGAATTGGACAATATACACTAAAATCACGACGCAACACAAAGCTTCGCGACACAGTTTTTAGAATTATTATTAAAATGTTGTGTTGCTTTATTGAGAGAGATAAAATCGGCTATTTGAAAGGAATGTAAATCTAGTTCTATGAGATCTGTGAAAGCTTGCAAGTATGGCTTTTTTGTACTTGAAATTTTTTTTAAAGATGTTTATGTAGGGTGTTTATGTTAAATTGTGATTAGTATTGGGATGCGATCTGAGGAGAGAGCATGAAAAGTTTGATAGGTTGTGGTGACTAGGGTTTGGGGGCAACAGAAGAGAAGTCAAGGGGTGTGGGATTCTGGCTATGTTGTAAAAGTCGGCGAGTAGGTTGATTTCGGCTGTTTAGGGCACTTTAGGATACAGAGTGAATGTAAGTTGTTTATAAGTGCATCACCTCTTGGGGGGGGGGTGCGTGTGTGTGTATATGTGTGTATGTGTGTGTGAGCGCGCGCGTCTGCTAAGCCATGAGGAGTTGTGTGCATTGAAGTTCCCGCTATTATTAAGTTGCTGTATTGTGATAAAGAGGACAGCTCTGGAAAATAACCTTGCAAGCAGTTTTGGAATGTAGATGGAGTGATATTTATATATAATATATATATATATATATATATATATAATAATATATTATAATATATATATACTATATATTATTATATTATATATATATATATATATATAATATTTATATACTATATAATATATATATATAACTTAAGTATGACTATCTATATAATTACCCCTGATACTATATATATACTAATATTATGGAACTTGTCGTTTGAAAGGAAGTTTAAACCATATGTATCGAAACGCAATGATGTAATCGAATTTTTTCCGGATTATTTCAAGGCAAATATAGTGCGTCTGCAAATTAAGATTTGACAATACACAAGTTTTTTCTTTTTTTTTTTTTAACTAAAGGAATACCCAAGGAATTAAATCGCAAAGATAGAAAGAAGATCAGAGGTATCTCGGCACTCAGCGCGGGACAGACAGGAGGGGGGACTTCGTCCTACCCTCGTCCCTCCGTCGGTTCGAGCCCTTAAAAAAATAATTAAAAAAAAAAATTAGAAAAAAAAAATTTAACATATAAAGATACAATGATAAAACAAAGCAATTTGGTAACTCTAGCGCTACCTTTCTATGTGAGAGTTTTTGCTAAACACGTGACACAATGCAGGGACTTGCACGACTTTAGGTCCAGCGATTTCGCATATCAATGTCTTTTTATGAATTAACTTCCTTTTAAAGACACAGTGCCAATATATATATATATAATTATAACTAATATATATATTATATATATATATATATATATAATATATGGTATATTATTATATATATATATATATATATATATATATTATATTATATATGATAATATATATATATTATATAGTATAATATATATAGTAATATTAACTAAATTGTATGTTTTTTTTTTTTTGTGGATTGTATCAATTGGTTGGTATGGGGTAATTTGGTCGTTATTCACGAGGAGTTTGTGTGATCGGTGGTATTTCGGAAATGGATATTTTTGTGTATATGCGAAATAATGTTATGTTTGGGGGATTCGTTGTCTTATTCTTTAGGTATGTTATGAGTTTAGTGTAAATTTTTCAGGTAGATATAGTGTTTTGGGTAAGGTTAGGGGTCTGAATAAATGCTACGTGTATATTGTATTTAAGGTAGAGCAGGTCTTTATGAATGTTTTTTAGATTATTGACATTTAGTTGACATAAGTTGATCGTGTTATAGGGATGGGGATGTAGGTTTCTGTGTGCGAGTCTCCGCGTAAGTGGCATTGCCGTGTTCGAGTATATTGATTACGGTTTGAAGATTGGTGCATTTTAAGAGATACAAGGATTGGCAGGTGATGCACAAAACTGAGGTTTGTCCTAAAGTGTATAATCTATTGCATTTGGGGCAGATATATGCTCGAGCGAGAACGGGATTTAATTCTATATCTCCTGCTAATAGGAGGAGTTGGGGCGCGTGGATAATAGTGTAAATGGATATCTAAGTGAGCCGACGGATGTTGGGGGTGACGATCTCGAGAATCGCACCTCCCACAGGAAATGAGGAGAGGCGTGGCCATTTGAAGATCTGTTGAGTGTTGCTCTGAATGATCCAACATGGAGTATTCATATATATATATATATTATATATACTATTATATTATATATATATATATATATATATATATATATATATATATATATATATTATATATATATATATATATATATATATATATATATATATATTTTACAGTTGTCACCACTAATCACGGGCAGAGCCCTATGTCATTATATCAGTATATACTATATATATATATATATATATAATAAATGATATAGATATATATATATATACTATTAATATAAATAAATTATAATATATATATATATATAAATATTATATATATGATATTACTTTAATATTATATAGGAGATTTATGTCATGAGTGAGCGTTTATTGTTTATATATATATTATAGATCATATATATATAGTATATATATTATATATTATATAAACCTTGTCCAGAGGTATCATTCGGCGGTATTATCGACAGAAGTTTAAGCGGATATTTTTTTCAAGCTTATACCATAAATGGCACACAGTCGGGAGATTAACGCATGCCGCCCATATTTGAAACTCTAAAGGTCCCTCGACTAAACTAATATAGATTTAAATTTGTTCCGAGGCTGCGTGGAAGGGAGGAGGAGGCAAGACGAGCGATATCGCAGTGGATAATAATGTATATTAACTTGTTATCAAAATTTATCTTCATTATAATAAATGTGTGCTTTTATGGTTAGAAACAAAATTGTGTAAATGTTTTATTATAGAGCCTCTCATCTCTACTCTCTCTCATCTATCCTCTCTCTCTCATCCTCCATCTATCTCTCTTCCTTCTCTCATCCTCTCACTCTCTCTCTCTTTCTGCTCTCTCTTCTCTTCTCTCTCATCTAGCGTCGTATCAGTCCCATTCGATAATATATTAAACAGTGAATATTTCCATAAAATATACAGATCAAAATTCTTTTCATTAAAATCAAAATGAAATACCATTTTTTTTTAAATTGTTAAAAAAAATTTAATATATATTTATATATATTATATATATATAATGATATTATATATATATTATTATATATTCTATATAACTATAATGCGTTCTAATAGATATATATATTTTGTATATAGTTATATAAATAAATATATAGCATAGAATATATATATATATAGATATATGATAATAAATATATATATATATATATTTATATATATAATAATATATATATTAGAGAGAGAGAGAAGAATAGCAAGAGAGAGAGAGGAGAGAGAGAGAGTCGCGAGCTTTTATGTGAATTACATTCGTAACGTTGGTAAAGGCACTGGCTTTTGTGGTGATATTGAACAACTTTTTTCCATTTTTTTTTAAACTATTTCTAATCGAAATTTGATGGAGCAAACAATTAGAAATAGTTTAGAAATAGTTTAAAAAAAAATTTGGAAAAAAGAGTTTTATTTCAAAAAAATGCTATAAAAAAGTACATCACAGAAAAGCCGCGCATCTCTCCTCTCTCCTCTCTCATCTTCTGCTCTCCTATAATAATTATATAATCATATTATATATATATATATATATATATAATAATATAATTAAATATATATATTTATATATATATATATACGGTATATATATATAATATATAATAATATATATTATATATATATATAATATAATAGAATATAATTTATAAATATGTATAAGAGGATACTTTCGTTTTAAGATGGATGTATAACCTGATGAGATAATAATCAAGAGCGAAATCGATAATCGATGTTGTTTTGTATCGGATTATTTTCAAATCAAATATTAGAGACAGTAACGTAAGTGGTTGCCAAATAGCAGGCTTTGTTTTGTTTTGTGTTAATTGATAAATTGTTTTTTTTTTAACATAAAGGAATATCCCAAGATTAAATCGCCACAAGATGTTGTCAAAGAAGTTTCCAGGTCTCTGCGGCTTCATGCGGTGAAGGACGTCAGATCGGGGCGGGACTTCGTCCCCCTCATGTCCCAACCGTCGGCTCGAGCTTATATAAATGAAATAAATAAAATATATATTTTAATACAATAAAATTAATGCATGATAAAAATAACATTGAATATAAAAAAGCAAACATTGTGTTGGCAACTTTATCTCTGTCTTCTATTGGACTTCAAGTATAACACGTCCAAGTGCATTGGGTAGACGGACGATTAGTGTTGAGCGAGGTATTGTCCTATTATATGTATTTTTATGAATAACATCCTTTTAATAGGGAAAGTGCCTATATATAATAAATAAATATTATATATAATAATAATTTATAATAATAAATATTATTAATATTATATAATATAAATATTATATATAAATATAATAATATATATAATATATATATATATAGTTAATATAAATATTATACGTAAGATAGATAGAGAGAGAAGAGAGAGAGAGAGAGAGAGAGAGAGAGTGACGATGAAGCTTTTATTGTGGATGTACTTTTTTAAGCTATTTTGAAATACAAACTTTGTAATAGTTCGGATTTGAGGGTAATGTTATCATATTTCGATTGTTTTTTCCATAATCGTAAGATTATTCGGCATATTGTTGTATTACCCATATTTTTAAAAAATATCGGTTTGTTTCGAAAACGTAAGATTGGAACACTTGGCTCAGCAAAATTTCACATTAAAATAATTTTTCAAAAATAAAATATTGTCTTATGTGCATATTTTAATTAATTTGAATGTTAGTTAATTTAAAATGTAAAAATTATGAAAAATTGGATAGAATATAGAATATTGAATATAGAATATATATAATATATAATATATATAATTATATTATATAAATATTATATATTATATATATATATGATATATATATAGTATAATATATATATAATTATTATAATATATAATACTATAATATATATATATATATATATCATTATGTATATATATAAATTATAATATATATATATAATAATATATAGTATATATTATATAATATATAGTATAATATATATATAATATATAATATATATATAAATATATAATATATAATATATAAATATAATAAATATACTGTAATATATAAATATATATATATAATATATATATATATATAATTACTATATATTAAAATATATATATATATAATATATATATAAATATAATAATATATAATATGTATATATATATATATATAAAGATATATATATATATAGTATATATATTATAATATAAAATATATATATATATATATATATATATATATTATATATATCATATATATAAATATGTACATATATATATATATTAATGATATATATATATATATATATATTATATAATTATAATAATAATATAAATAATCATTATGTATTTATATAAGCTATGAATGTATAAATAGTATAAAAATATATATATAATATATAATCATATATATATATAATATATATATCATTATTATATATAATAATATATATATATATATCTATATATATATATATAAACTTATATATATATATATACTAATATACTATAATATATATAAAATTATATATATATATATATATATAATATATATTAATATATATATAATATATATATAATATATATATGTATATATAGTAGTATAGATATATATATTTATATAATAGTAAATTATATAATAATATTTATAATATATATATATATATATATATATTATATATTAATATATATATTAATATATATAATTATATATACTATATATACTATATATATACTATATATACGAGCCCAGAAGGGGGATTATATATATATATATATATATATATATATACTATATATATATAGTATATAATATTATAATATATACTTATATAATATATATATATTATTATAATACATATAATATATCATATATACTATATATATACTATATATCATATATACTATATATATCACGGCCCATTAGGGAGCTCGAGCCGAGAGGAACAGAGGGGGGCACGTTTTTCCATACCCCGTAACGGGGAGAGGCAGGAGGAACCCGCGGCACACCCAATACCAAGATGAGGCGGGGCGGTTCCGGAGACCCTCCCGGAGGGGGGAAGTTCAGCCTACCCACCATATACCGTTCCGAAGACCGACAGAGACCCCGACTCTGCATCGGGCGGATCTAACCCTTGGGTTACCCATTAGTTATTAAAAAAAAACAGATTTCTTTGTTTAACACAAATTGGCAGATACCCCAAGGCGTAGACGCCCCGATTTCAGAGAGTCGGAGGTCACTCGGCCCTTCGAGGCAAAATGAACAGGGTAGACTATTTCCCCCTCCGGGGAGGTCTCCGAAACCCCCGCTCTTTGAGATATGAGGTCGTCGAACTGGAGCACGTTTTCCTCCGACACATACCCCAACAGGACAGGATATGGGAACAACGTCCCCCCTCTGTTCCCCGTCGCCTCGAGCCCCCTAATGATAATAATAATATAGTATATTAATATATATATATATATGTATTATATATATATTATATATATATATAGGTATATTATATATATATATTACTTATGACAAACAGCTATTATAATATATTATATAATAAAATATATACTATATATATACTATATATTATACTATATTATTCTAGAGGCTGAAAAACTATAGATATAAACAATTAATATAATATTATATACACATATATAATAATATAATATATATATATATAATATATATATATAAATATATATATCATATATACACATAAATATATGATATATATTTATATCATAAATAACATATATATATCACTATAATATATATATAATATATATATATGGTCACGCTTCTTCGGATCTAATCCGTATATAGTAATCTTAAAAAACACTATTAATAGCCTACAGTCAAAACGAAATTAAAAATGATGGAAATGCTGAAACAAAAGATAGCACGACAAGGAAATGTAAAAAAAAAAAAAAAAAAAAAAAAAAAAAAAAAAAAAAAAAAAAAAAAAAAAAAAAAAAAAAAAAAAAAAAAAAAAAAAAAAAAAAAATTCAAAAACTACAATAGCTACAGGGAAAGAATACATTTTTGGAATCCTGGTAAAAATTCACATAAGAAAATGTAAAATAATAATAATAAATAAAAATTATTGTTAATAAATTATAGTAATATGATTAGAAGGCCTATTTAGAGACCTTTTATTGGTTTCTCGATAAAATAAATAGACTTTCTATTAAATTTTGCTTTTTTTTTTTTTTACTAAAGAATACCCCAAGGGTATACCGCACCGATGGCAGGAATCGGGGTCTCTCGGCCTTCCGGGGAACTACGGGTAGGACTATTCCCCCCCCCGGGAAGGGTCTCCGGAACCCCCCTCTTTGGTGTTGAGGTTGACTCGCGGGGGTCCTCACCGCACCTCCCCTTTGGGGTACTGGAAAACGATCCCCCCTATGTCCCCGTCGGCTCGGAGCCCCCTAAGTTGTGCACGTAATAAAGGCAAAATTCTAATAGAAAAAGTCTATTTATGTTTAATCGAAAGACCAATACCAAAAGGTCCTCTAAATAAGCTATCTAATAAATATATACTATACATTAATTAACAATATCGTACTGTTAATCAAACAGCCACTGGTCAAAACATCGGTTCTACAAATTTACGAGAATTTCCAAAAAATGGTAATTCTTTTTCGCTAGTTAGCTATTGACATTTTGACGATTTTTTTTTTTATTTATTTTTTTTTTGTATTATTTTTTTTCTTTTTTTTTTACATTTCCAGAGCAAACATTGGACCCGCATTCCAGCAATGTATTCCGTTAATTACTGTAGCATTAATAGTTTTTTAGATACATATGAGGGATAAATCGAAAAAAGCTGGCCATATAGATACATATACTATATATAATATATACATAATATAATATGAATATATATATAATATAATATATATATATATATATATATATATATAATAATTATATATTATAATATAATCCTATATATATAATATATAGTATAATATATATAATAAGTATATATATAAATATATAAATATTATATAATCATTTACTAAATAAATGCTATATCAACTTATAATAAAAATATACGTATAAATAATACTATATAACTATATATATATATTATAATATTATTTATATATATATAATATATAATATAATATAATATATAATAATTAATATAATATATAAATAGTATATAATAAAAATAATATATATATATATATATACATAGTAATATATATATAATAAATATATATAATAATATTATATTAATTTATTATTAAATCATATTTTTATATATATATATAAATATATATAATATATATATATTATAATATAATATATATAATAATATATACGCTATATACTATATATATATATATATAATAATATATAATATATATAATAAATATAGTAATATATATAAATATATATATTATAATATATATATATATATTAAATAATATAGTAAAGTAATATCATATAATATATTATAATATAGTATTAATATAAATATATATATAATATATATCAATATATATTATAGAAATATATATGTATATATATATATATATATATATAATTATAATAATTTATTAATAATACATGAGCCTGACCTATGCCGTTCATGAAAAATGAACGCAACTAAAAAACAGGGGAAGAAGCGAATGAGACGAGGACTCGAAGAAGAAAGAAATGAGAGAGAATGACTTCAAAACTGCAAAGAAGATAAAAAGCGGAAGTTTTGGAAATTAACGCCACCTAAGAAAAAGAAATAAGTTTTCAAGATGATTAGAGAACTGAAGATTACATGCACGGTAGTTTACAAAAAGATTAACTAAGTAGCCTGATTATGAAATTTTCTACATTAAAATTAACCTCGGAATAAGAAAGAATATATTAATAACATCAATTAAAAATGACAAAATGAGTGCAAGCTCCAAGAAATTCTTCAAATCAAAACACTTCTTTTTCATTGTAAATACAGCAATTTCAAAATTAATAAACTGGAAAAATTTAGATTTACATACTTTTTGAAAACTAAATAAGAAAATATATTTTTAAAATAAATAAAAACATAAGCTTTATGGTAACTTAAAATTCTTGTCAGAAAGTATGAATTCACCGCCGAAAAATTGAACTAGTATATAAAGGAGGATTTTAATCTATTTTGAGAAAATTGATGAGAAATTAGATTCCGGAGCTGAAGTACTTACTAATATTATCTTATTTTCTCTTCTCTTTTAAAGGATATGAAAGTTTAAGTGCTCATTTAGTTAACATTTATATGAAGATTCTCTACGTAACATATTTCGAGCGAAAAGTACGGGTCGTAATAGGTCAAGAAGGGAAACATGAATCAAGAACCACCCCAAAACTGCTACGTCCCGGTAGCCCTCAGAACGGAAATAACGAGCAACTCAGCACCAACATAAACAGCGAAAGACCCAGGTGGTTCGTCACTGGCAGGTCGTAGTTTGTCGTGAGACAATCTCTATCTATGCTCGACGTCTTGCTCCAGGACTTTAAAAAATTCGAAGCACCACCCTCGCATAGATTAAGGGCCCTGCCCTGTGAAGCAGGTGGTCGTTAACGATGTAACAAAAAAAAAAAAAAAAAAAAAAAAAAAAAAAAAAAATATTATTATACTAAAAATAATAATAATATAAATATATAACTAATAATATTATATAATACTATAATATATATATACTTATATAATAAGTATAAAAATAAATATAATATATAATATAAAGTATATTCCATATATAATATAATATATATATATATATACATATATATATAATATATATATAATATATATATATAATATATAATACTATAATGATAATATTAAGAGACCTTAAGTAAACTGTGCATCCCTCAAATAATAGTAATATGGGAAAAAGTGGTAATAATTTTTTTATTTCTAGGTAAAGAAAAATTAAAAATTTGATTTTGCATATAAAAGAATTTGACTTTTTATATTTTCTTACAGCTTCAAATGATTAAATTTTCAAAAATTGCATTTTAATAAAATTTAAATAATTTTTCACGTTTATTTCGATCCGTAAAGAATATCACACGTACTTCAAGTGTTCACAATGAGGTGTTTGAAATATAATTATAACAGTAGGCTTAGAAAAAATATACAAGAAAGAAATTAGAGCTAGTAAATTTCATAACAACAACTAATATAATGTATGCTAAATATCTAAGTTAATGTGATAGATAATAATCATATCATAATATACTATAATAAATTATAATTATATAATATATATAAAATCATAATATATATATAATACTATATAATATATAACTATAATATATATGATATATAATATATAAATATATATATATATACTAATTATATATATAATTAACAATATACTAATATGATACAATTAAACTTGATACTAAATATAAATATAAAGATTGGAGTGAAGCTCTAAAATAAAGGAAATAAATGTATTTTTAATAATATTTATTTTTATTATTCTAAAAAAAGAGTTTTTATCTTATTGTAATATGATGGACCACATTAAAAAAATAAATTTTCCATATTTATTGACGATTTAATATTTATCATGACGTCTCTAATCATATCGCCTTTAAGCTTTCTCATTATTACGCAAAAGCCGTATAGTAGGAAGCACAAAAAAAACAAAAAAAAAAACAATTCTTTTTTAGGTTTTCGTAAAATAAATTATATGCTTTAAACTTTTTATCATTCTCTAAATAAGTTTCTCAATTTTTTGTGACGTCATTTGACGCGTATTGGCATTTGCATCTTCAATTTACCAACCTTTCCAACTAAACTAAAGATAATTTGAAGGAGGCACAAGATTACTTAAGGTCCTAATAATAATATATATAAATAAACTATATATAGTATATATATAATATCTACTATAATATATATATAATATAATATAATCACATTATACAATATTTATATATATATTATAAATATATATATATATATATAGTACTATACTATATATTATATATATATAATATATATATATACTATTATATATATATACCATAATATACTAATAATAATTAACTATGGCCAACTAACAGAACGTTACCCGCAATGATTATGCTAACGAAACACTAAAGAGAGGCAAGAAAAATGCGATAACAGTAATTATAGGAATCACGACACCGTATCGAAAATTATGTATAGGAAAATGCCAAAAAAAAAAAATATTTACCTTTTATTTCCTTATTTACTTTTTTTTTATATATTCTCCAAAACTACGATAGGGATACGAAGGAAAAATTAAGAACATACTATGGACCATTCAGCGTAAATAAATTCTTTTAGGCGGGTCGAGCCGACGAGACTGGGACCAGAGGGGGGGACGTCTTTCCATACCCCGTAGGGGAGGGGCGGAGGAACCCCCGCGACACCCAAACTACTAAAAGAGCGAGGTCTCCGGACGACCCTCCCGGAGAGGGGCAGGAAAATTAGCCTACCCCGATTATCGGCACCCAGGAGGGCCGGAAGAGACCACTCTTTGCATCTTTTGCGGTTTACCCTGGTATCTATTTAGTTAAAAAAAAAAAAAAAATCTTTTTTTTATACATATCTTCACTACGCCGAATATCAAATATGTCTAATTTAGTTCATTCTCACATGTAACCTATATCGCTAAGTTTTGGAGATCATATTAAAAAAAAAAAATAAAAAAACTAAAAGATTATAAATTTTTCATATCTTCCCATCTCATCAATACAGAAGATTTCATACGCTTATCTCCCATAAATGTTATCCAGTTTACTAGCGACCTATCTCGTAGCTTTTCGAGTATCATTAGCGGCGTCAAACATTCTTTAGTATCACCCATATACTGATAACTATAATATATATATATAACTATATTATATATAAATATATATATCATCAATATTATATATATATCATTATAAATATATAATATATATATTAATAATATATATATTATATATAAATATATATATATATAATATATATAATATTAGATCATATATATAAAATATTATATATAATATATAATGATATAATAATATAATATATATAAAATATAGTAAATCAATATTTTCCATTTGTGAGAAATGGTGCACCATAAATTCCAAAACAACATATTCCTTTTCAATAAAGACAACTTATCTTCTTATACTAACGAGCTTCCAAAATAATTAGACTTACATATTAAATTTTCATTCATTTAAAATATCACTAAAAGGCAGATATTAGAATTTAGTAATGGCATCTTCAACAATGTCCAGTTACTAGTGTTACAATATTTACACATTGTTCGCTATGTGCCAATACGTTCCCATTCTTGTCAATTGCTATGGTGAAAAAATAAGTGTCAATTTAAATAATTTCATTTACACACTCGATATTTTCATAATTCTATTTTGAAAGGCAAGAAATTAATAAACATAAGAAAGGATTCATTTCATTTATGCGATCCCATGGGTCAATTCAGTTAATAGACCCCAAAGAAAAAACTTTTTCTTTCATTTTATAGGTGAATAAATAATATATATATATATAGATATATATAATATATATATATTATATAATATATACTATATAATATTATAATATATATATAATATATATATATCTAATATATATACTATATATAATATAATATATAATATACTAAAATAATATATTATTATAATATATATACTATTTGAAACAACCCAACTTGGGCAAACGTTAATATCTTGCATGCGGTGGAATCGAATTTTACAGCAAAAATCGCATTATCTTTTCTAAAATATCGATATCTGACACATTACCTTAAACCGGACAATTACCTAAAACTTTTTTCCATTTTTTTTAAAACTATTTCTAATCGAAATTTGATGGAGCAAACAACGCAAGAAAAAACTAGCCCAAATTCATTTCCCAATATCACCATTAAATGAAATTAATCATATAAAATAACGCCTACAACATCAAGATAAAAACAGTTATCCTACAATTTTCCATCTCCGACAAAAGTCTATTAGGAATAAATATCAATTTTCGTTCCTCGTTCAATGATGAATCATACACCAAAAGAGAGATCTGGCCAACTATTCTAAATCTGACATAAAAATGAAATTAAATTGAGTAGAAAATGGTAAAAATAATGTTAAAATGAAAACAAAATTAAAAAAAAGAAAAAAAAGTTATAAAAAAGATAAAAAGCATTTTTTGTTTATATATATATATATATATATATATATATATGGATATATATTATAAATAGTATATATATATATTAAGCTGCTCATATATATATTATATATATATAGTAAATAATAATATTATACTATATATATAATATATATATTATATATATAATTATATATATTATAATATATAATATTAATATATATAATATATAAAAGAGACAGGTTTGTCAAGCGGTTCTGAACCTCTTACCCAGATTGCTGGACTTGCCAACTAATTACCCGAACTACAAACCGTTATCCTCAACCTACAATCAATTTGCATACATCGGTTAAAATCTGTCAATTAGATAATGAACTTGCAAACCTTTCAATCGAAACACGTTTTAAACAAAGTTTTCAACGGGATCAAAACCAATTACAATAGCAAGGAAAGGTCTGTTACATCAAATATTGTTGAAAGGAGTCGTTCAGCCAAGAGTCAAAAAACAGTCTTTACTTATAAATAGAAGCGAAATGAATTTCTCCTT
>JABUQX010064673.1:0-12567 GCA_015478945.1 Trachelipus rathkii
TCTCTCTCCCTTTATCTCTCTCCTCATCTCTCTTATCTACTACTCTCTATATCTCAATTCATCTCTTCTCTCTCTATTACTATATCTCTCCTTTTATCTTTATCTTCTCTTTTACTCTATATATCTCATCTTACTCTGTTTCTCTTCTTTTTGCTATCTCTTTATCTTAGGTCTATCTCTTTCTCTCTATATCTTTCTCTCTTTCTCTAATCTTTATCTTATCCATAATATTCTCTCTCTATATCATTTAACATTAAAGATAATGTGAAATACTGAGACTCATTATACTATCTCACTGTAGAACTTGAGTCATAAATTAACTACAGTATATGTGGAATGTTCTAATTAAAGTCATGCATCTTAGGTATATTTTCAAAATGTGGCACAAATGTTGTATTAATGAGTAGTTGGAGACTGTTCCCATTGGTCCCTTACATACATGACTACAACAGTCTGTGCAATTCATTTATTCTCTTCCTTATAAGCACTAATCTTCTCTTTTGCTCAACAGATCTTTTACAATGAAATCATGTATTAATATTTTAAATGAGAAATATTTTGAGGCCTTCGGTGGCAACAAGATAATTTAAATTCGGCCTAAGAATATATAAGGAGTAAGGAAATAGATAATTCATAAAATTCATTATCCTCCCTCCAATCCTTGTCAAAGATGTCATAGCAATCTCAAATTGCAAGAAGCTTTTTAATCTCCTAATCCTATAGATCCATTTATTCTGTCCCGTCTTTCTTCAGTTTCACTCACCCGTAAAAGCATATAAAGATTTGTTTATATCAATCTTAATATCCTTGTTCTCCTCTCTCTCTTAGCTCCTCTCCCCTTTTCATATTACTCGTTACATAATCCAATATTTCCTTATCCTTCACACCACTCTTTGTAAAAACATCTATCTGTTCTTTAGTTCTTATCCAATTGATTGACGGAATTTCTTTCCTCTCTATCATTTCTCTTATCGCTGCCATATCTACCCTCAATCTCCTGCTTAATACTCCATAGCTGATTTAATAGACTTCTCTAAAGTTTTACTGTCCTTATCTTAATTTTACTGTTATTGTTTATTTCCTTTCCAAATTGTTTTCACATAAATTGCATTCTCAGCTACTTCACCCACACTCAGTGCTTCTGCCTCTATAGTTGACTAAGCCACTCTTTTGGCTATTTTTGATTTCCACATTAAAGGACATTCATTACTTTCTTCATCAGTCCTACATATAACATATCCTGTTTGAGAATTTTCATCACTTACATTTTTAAAAGAAGCATCTGCATACGCCTCCAACGTAAAATTTGTTCCATCAAGACTAAAGCAATTTTTATTTCTTTCTCTTCCATTCTCTTTGCTATTTTTATTAAACTTCTCATGTCGCTAGTTCTTGCTCCCTTAATTTTTTTTTTCCTTTGGAAGCTTACTTCCACTGACAAGTCAGGTCTTGTATGTTGCGACAACCAGTTTAATCTGCCAACCATGGCTCTCTATTCAGTTAATTCATCTTCTTTGAGCTCTCTATCTTCCATGAAACTTATTCTTTCAGGAAAATGTTTTACATTTTAAATTTTATTTAAAAGTATCTCTTTCAACCTGCTCCACCCTTATCCCTAAATATTTAAATCGATTTCTTTCCTCATTAACTACTACGATTCTTCCTTTCAATTTTCTTTTATTACATCCTCATGAAATTCTTCATCTGTGGAGTCTGGGGGCAGGAGGCGCTAGCCCCACTGCGAGGACCCTAAGCAGACCCTCTCGGGAGAAACGCACACTTTCATCGGACAACGCTCACGTCTCTTCAACATTTAATATTCTTCAATTGAAGGTGGTTATTCAAGACCAGAAAATAACCCCTTCAAATTGGTGATCACCTGGAGTGATCAGTGCCACTGGAGTGGCACAACGAACACCAGTAAGCAACCTTGAACACCCATCAAATCACCGAACAACTTATCAAATCGAGTTTCCTTCTGCTGGGCGCTACTTTGTTTCGGTCATCTCATCTGTGCGCTCCTCTCGTACCTGTGTACGTCTCTGCATCTGCTTCTGTTAGTGCGGACGAACTGCAATGTCGGTCTAGCTAGTAAGTGGTCGAAGCCATTCTCAGTGACTCTTTCACTGTGGCGCACTCACCACTACTCTCACTGTCCTGAACTATCTTACACGCTACTCCCTCCCGACGTCCTTCCAGGTGCTCAGAGCGGAGTGTCTGCTCCGCGGCAGTTGTCACTGGGGGGGGGGGGGGGGTTTAGTTCTGTTGGCGTATTGGGCCAGCGGAGGCTGCTAGCCTCATCGATGACTCCTAAGCAGCCTCCGGGAGTAGAATATGGCCCACTTCATTCCGTGACAACCGCTCCCTCACTCCCTCTCTTCAAACACTCTTACTAATTCTTCTGCATTGAAGGTGGCGTTTATCTTTCAAGACGGTCAGACCAAATAACCCCATCAATCATCTTTGACAATACAAATCATCATCAATCCATGACGTTAATACCAATAAAACCACATTCAAAGGGGATGCACTTCAATTTCTCTTCCTCTTTCACAAATGACACTAATTTGGCTGACGATGTTTTTAAACTTAACGTGCCTCCATAATGTCCTGTAGTAGCTCTGCATTGCTCGTCGTATCCAACATTTTCGGGCTGCGTCCTTTAAACCATATACAGTTTTTCTTATAATTTCCAGAACACTCTAGGTAGTTGGTTTTTGCTTCTCTTGGTGGTTTTAAATATCACATTTCTTCCCCTATTTGCATTACACTTTCTAGCAGTGATCAGCAGTTTTATATATCATTTTTTAGCATTCCCATTGATAGTAATTTATGATTGCCAGTTATTTTTAGAACTTCGGCTGAACATGTCTGTGCTTCATTCATATTCTCACCCTTTTGTTCCTCAAAACCCCCCTTATGCTTAAACATGTCTGTGCTTCATTCATATTCTCACCCTTTTGTTCCTCAAAACCCCCCTTGCTACTAATCTGGCTTTACCTTTCTTTATTTTTTCTGTAACAATCCATCTAGTGGATATTAATTTCTGTCCTTCTCTCTTAACCTCTTCGTACACACTATCATCTCTTTAATCATAGCTTTTAAGGCCTCTTCTCATTCATAATTAATTAGAAGTTTCTTCAATTTCAGGTATTCTTTCAAACTTTTTGTGCTTAAGATCAATCCACTTCACTTCACCATTGTCTAAATTTTTCATGTTGTAGCCATCTCTCCATTTATAACTTATTGCTTTAAAAGCTCTGCTTAATATTTTGACAACTTTTCATCAGTGGTCTTATTTACCATTTTCCATCTTTCTCCTTTTTAAACCAATAGTATTTTTTCTTCAATATCTACTCCTTCATATTCTTCTTTTGCCTGTTCACTGTTCATCATTTTCTTTTTCAACTTCTTCCTCAGAGTTTCTATTAGTACAACTCACATATCTATCTTCTCTATTTCCGTTCTCTCTCCTTGCATCCTCATTATTGTTCTTCCTATCTACTTCTTTATTGAAGCTTTCCTTAACTTCAATTATTCTGGTAATGTGTACTCCAGCAATCTCTTTGTGTCCCTCCGTGATTCGCTATTAGTTTTTCCATCAGTTCTAAAGACCTTTGAAGGTCCTCTCCATCTTTTTCATTTTCTCTCTTATAGTATACTTTACCTCCTATTATGGCTTCTTCTATTTTATGATCTACACTTTTAAATAAAACTCTTTTTAAACGTTCTTCTGTTCTTGTTGAAAGTGTATAGCTCAAGCTTTTCGAGATTATCCTCTATAATTTTACTTTCTGTCCTCTATGTTTAACTCAGTTAATTTTGATCCACCTGTCAGGTTAGTCAAATTTATGTTTCTCCCAAACACTAATTGATTGGGCGAATAACCACTCTTCATCAGTAAGCTATTCTTTGCTGATACGGTCCATGACATGGCTACATCCCAATCTGAAAGTTCTTCCATCAATTTTTTATACCATCATTAATTAATCCACCATTTTCTCGAATTTCCCATTGTTCCAAGTTCTTTCTGCAGCTGTACTTTTTATCTCTATCCCAAAACATTCCCTCATTTTGAACTCGTTCTAAAATTCTAGTCCATTGTCTGAAAAATTTATCTGGTGCTACAAATATGCTAATCCAATTTTCCATTATATTTCTTACTATTTCCTCAGGCTGTTTGTTCCTTATACACATAAATCCTATATAGATGGTTACCATGTCTACCATAACCAGAAACCTTTTATCCTTCATATTCTCTTAAGTCCAATGACATCTCAATTAAATTTGAAAGCCATAGGAAATCCCACTACTGGATTAGCTGAGTTTCTCTATTTCCTTTTACATAACTGACAATTATTACAAATCTTTAATTTATTTTTTTATTTTTCTTAAATAAACCTTCTTTCATGCAGGTGTTTTCAATTAGATTCCATATCTTATCACAACTGCCATTTCCAAACTGCAGATGAAGGTTTGGTAATCCCTTTCTGCATTTGCATCCAATCCTTCACAATCCAAACTGTGTTAAATTTTTGTCTCAAAAACTCCATTCTTAAATTATTTTTTTTAATCTAAGTTACATTTCATTTCAATATCAAATATCTTTAAACAAACTTTTCCTTTTCTATATCCATTATCTATTTCTCTTCTGGATAAATTGGCTATGATTTTTGATTGTCATAATTCTCTGCATAGTTTTATTACAACCAGTATCCAGTATTCCATCTATTGCCTCTATCTATATACTGATCTTCTCTTTCATTGTTATTCCATAAAACTTTCTCTACTTTTGTTTCTTTATTTTTATTCTTCCAATTATGAGGGCAACCTCTTGCCCAATGTTCTCTTGATCTGAAAATGAAGCAACTACTTCTATTCTTCCTACAACCTATAGTCATGTGTCCCTTTTCTTCTCACTTATAACATTTGAAAATCCTACTGTATCCTCTTCCCTTTTCCTCATTGAGCCAAGGTTCTTGTTTTTCTAAGTTTATCTTTATCTGTTTCTTGAAAAATGTTTCCAAGTAATTTTTTTATAGTCAATTGTATTCATCGTTACCACAAGCAACTAATACCACATGCAAATCATTTTTAAGCAGTCTTGCATCATACAGTAAATGGCTTCCTTTAATTTCATCACTGATTTCTCCTCCACCAACGGCCTCACACTAAGCAGCTGCGCTTTCATACCTAACTATTAATTTCATGCTTTCGTTCTCCATTTTTTCTACTCTAAAGAAACTTAGCTTTTTTTTAATTTATCCATTTTGCTCTATGTCTTATAAATACTGCCTAATTTCTCCAAGATTTTTTTAACTCCTCCTTTCGAACCCTATTGCTCCAGATTCATATTTTTTCAGTGCATCATATGCACTCCATTTTAGTGCCATTCTAATCTCAATTGCTGGATATTTAACCTCTTCAACTCTCGCCATTAGCCAATCATTTATCCTTTCTTTCCAATATTCATATTTTTCTATCTCACCAGATGTGAAGGACATTCTGGTACTCTTCTCTTGTCACTAGTGCATAGAAGTCATACTTTTGTTTTAACCCCTATTTTCCAGTTATACTCTGCTACCAGTGATTAATAAAGGATGTGAACTAAGAATAAATATGAGGAGTTATAATTACCTACAGTATATGTGATGTCGAATTAAAGTCTTGCACACAAAAGTTATTAAAGATGTGGTCGCAAATGAATCCCTTTATATATATATATATATATATATATATATATATATATATATATATATATATATATATATATATATATATATATATATATATATATATATATATACAATATATATATATATCATAAATAAGTTTACTGATGCAATTAAAGACGAACCGACAACACTACGGCAACGTCGTGGTTATAAACGTGTTGGAAACTGCCTTGACAACGTGGACACACCGTATTCAACCAAGTCGGTTGAGTCAGTCTTGAGTTATCGCTACCAGAGTGCGGGTGTGTGTAGTTCCGCTGTGACGTTGGGAATGAAATAAAATACTGAGCAAAGATACGCGATCAAATATTCAGTTAAACTAGGCAAATCCGCCAACGAAATATTGGATTCGTTATGAGAAGCTAAGGTGCCGCCACAATATCGAGAACAATGGTGTTACGGTTGCACAAAACTTTTAAAGAGGATCGAGATGATGTGTTAGACGAACATCGATCTGGACGGCCAAGCTTGACATCATAAGAGAACAAAATTTGGAATTAGTACGAGCTGTGATGGCAAAAGATCGCAGTTTATTAAGAGTTCGGATGATTGCAGAACAAGTAGACTTGGATAAAACCTAGTTGCACAGAATTCTAACAACCCATCTGCACAAGCACAAGATTTGTGCAAAATCATAACAAGAGATAAAACATGGGTTTTCGAGAACGATTAAGAGACAAAACGGCAAATTCAGGGGTGGCACATAAAATATTTCCTCGCCCGAAGAAAGCACGCATGATCAGATCAAAGGTAAAAACGTTGGTTTTCGTGTTTTTCGACAGTTGTGGTATTGTCCACAACGAATTTTCAACTCCTGGAATGACAGCAAATACCGTAGTCTACATGGACATCTTTACAGACGGGTTCATTGAGTCCAAGCAAAAATTGCAGGCGATTGGGTGCTTCAACACCACAGTTCGCCAGCCAACATGGCGCTACCATCAGTTTCTGGCAAAACAGAACATTTCCACACTTCCACATCCTCCTGAAAGCCCAGCTTTAGCCTCGTGTGACTTCTTTCTCTTCCCAAAGTTAAAATCGTTTTGGGACTGGAAAACATACAGAGGGCTGTGACCTCTGAACTTCACACCCTCACCTCACCCTCCAATGGAAGAAACGGTGGAGTCGCTTTGTAGCCTCGCAGGGGGCATACTTCGAAGGGAATAATATGTCATATATGTTGCGCCTCTTCTAGACACTTACTTATGGGACTCACCTCGTATGTTTTATTATTATTATAATTATTATATATATATATATATATATATATATATATATATATATATATATATATATATATATATATATATATATATATATATATATATATATATATATATATATATATATATATTAAACTTTTTCTCGCAATTCTTCTGCTTGAATATTTGTATAAAATTAACGTCCACATTAGCAGACAATGGCAGGGCATATACAACAAACTTGGCTTGTGCAACAATCCTATTCTTCTACACACACATGATTATTACGAATAAGACATTAAATAAATTCACTTTTCTAAGAAAATCAAAATTTAGCTTCAGAAATGGTTCAAGCAAGATATTAGTTTTAAAAACTATTATATTTAAAAAATTAAATGCAATATTTCTCTGAAGAAAAATAGGGCGATCACTAAATACAAGTCTTGGTGAATTTATGGCATGTGATTGAAGTTTCCTTGAAAAAGTAAATCGCTGTAAATAAAGTAAAATGAATAAGACAAGCCAATTCAATTGGTTCTCTCTACCATGTTCATGCATACTAGACGAGGGGTTCATAACCTCTCGGTGGTGGTTTTAGCCTTAGAGTTTGGTTACCGTAGGTTCTTAGGAAAATTTTTTTTAATTCTTTTCTCAAATTATAAACCTTGTTGAACACGAATGTGTACAGATTGATGAGAATTTGCTAAATTCTTTGTATAATGATGAATAATTAATACACCTATTTATATTACAACAACAACAATTTTAATTTTAAAACAGACCTCATGGGTTGCGAAAGTTGATAATCTTTTTGATTTGGTAAAAATAAATAAGAACCTCAGTACTAGACCAATCTTGAATCAGGTACGGTGGCTTAATAACGGACGCCGATGACGTAAAATAAAAATGTTTCATTCGAATTGTCTTGCTAATAGTTGCAATTTTTTAACTAATATATTAAATTCGGTGTTTGAATATTTTAAAAGTGACAGATACACAAATAGAAGAATCTTTTGCTGCAGCACCACAGTGTTATTTCCACATGTTTTGGAATCAAATAAAATATATTTGTGGGACAGTCAACTCACAACTATTCTAATTTATACACAAATTTTACAAGTCGAACAAGGAACTTTGATAAACCTTTTTTGTCATTGAAAAAGATCCAGAGAAATTGTGGAAATAGCAACCTTGCTGTGAATATTGCATATAGTTATGGCATACAGTGGCAAGATGAGTTTTATTCGAGACGAAAATTATTTTAAGTTAAGTCCATACAATTAAAAAGAAAAAAAAAATCTTTTAACAAAACTTAGAAAATCTTGCACTTGCACTATATATTTAAACCCATACATTTTCTTTTATTGTTAATGATATTAAAAGCTTCAGCTTCATTGAAGTCCTATCTACATAGGATATCTATCTCCAGCAGTTTGACTAATAATTTCCTAGTTTTATTAACCAAGGATTGTATATTGATCTTTATGAGGAAGTGGAAAAAATATCTCATTTCTCCATCACGCCACTACTGCATCATATAGATTCAATAGGATTCTTTTAACTGACTGACCGACCCCTCCCCAAATTCTTATTTCCAAAAATATTTTAAGGGCAAAATGGGTTTCACAGCTTGCCTTTAACATATTTAAAAATTGGCCAGAAAAAAAAAATTACATCTGAGGCTGTGTATTTGAATTATTTCCCATAGCTGTGGTTGCGTGATGTGGATCATTTAAAAAGCATCTTGTGATGACGAAACAAATCAGAAAAAAAGTAAACGATCTACTGCATAGAACTAAAAAATATTGTATGACAGTGGAGGTCATTCCATAAAAGATCATATATTATTAGTTTATTAAAAAGGGGCTAAGGATGCTACCTTAAGGGCCTCCACATTCCTCCGTTTCAACTGTCTCAGACGTATTTTGGCATAGTTTTGGTTTATTTTTCTATTTTGCTAATTGAAAGGGTTACAAGGGAAATACTTTTAATCCACATCCTGAAAACCACATACTGGATTGTTTATTTTATTATTATTTTTTAAATTACCATATTTGTCATCATCATCCACCTTCTCTCCCCAAGACTAGGGGGTGCCTGACATGCACCGAAAACAGAATATACAAAGTAAGTCTGCTGCCCCTTTATACCTATTAGTGAAAACTCGTCGCAGTCAGAAAATCCACCATAGAACTTCATGGGACCGCGAGGGACCTTCACTATGGTATCTCGTCAATGTGGGGCTCATCCCTTGGCCCAGGTGGGCCACAAGAATACCCCCTCACAAAACCCTGCAATTCACTCCCATCATGCACCTTTCCTCTCACCTCAGCCAAACTCACATTTCTCTCCCTCCAGCATTCCTTTACTGACTCAATCCATTTTTGTTCTCCCAAATGGTTGATTCCCAGCACACTACAACTAAACATCAGTTTACAACCAACTATCATATAATCCATCCCTTCCACATGAAAAAACCATCTCTAACGTGATTTTCATTTATTCTTCTCGATTCTACCCCTTTCTTCACACCACACAACTCTCTAATACATTCATTCCTCATTTTATCAAATCTTCTCATACCTAACACGCCCCTAAAATTTTATATATATATATATATATATATATATATATATATATATATATATATATATATATATATATATATATATATAGGTAGATGTATATATATATATATATATATATATATATATATATATATATATATATATATATATATATATATATATATATATATATATATATTAAATTAGGAATTAAATTTTTTTTCCCTGAATTTTGAATGCAAAATTATTAGTATATGTTTATTATTATTGTATTAGTTTTGTATCCAATTATTGCCCCATTTATTCCAGTTACAGGTTACAATACAATCTAAATAACCAACTATATTAGTTATAAGACTTCGAGCTATCATTTAGGGTATACAATTTACGCAAATGAGCTACCAAAAGGTAAGCGAGAAAAAAAAAGGTTGAGATCAGATGATCTAAATAATCAAAACAAATTCTACAAAGTCTTATTTTAATTAAAGTTTTCTATCAAATATTATTACCTCATAGCTCCCATTCTCACTCTTAGTATTTCTTAATTTTCTTTTCTCATTAACCTCATCATCTGAAAACAATTTGATATATATATATATATATATATATATATATATATATATATATATATATATATATATATATATATATATATATATAGGTATATATATATATATATATATATATATATATATATATATAGTATATATATATATATATATATATATATATATATATATATATATATATATATATATATATTATATATATATATATATATATATATATATATATTTTAATCTTTTCCTTTCTCTCCCCAAGACTGGGGGTAAGGTGCGACATGCATGGAAAAAAAGCAGTAGAAGAAGATGACAAAAGTCGAAAGAAAGCCCAGCTTTACCGCCCCCTCTGTACCATTTTAGTAAGAGCTCGTCGCAGTCAGAAAATCCACCCAGAGCTTCATGGGACCGCAACGGACCTTCATTGGTAAATCGTCAGTATAAGGGTTCATCCTTGGCCTAGGTGAGACACAAAACCATACCCCCTCACAAAAACCCATTCTAATTATTATGCACCTTATTTCGCCTCTGCCAACTACATTTCTCTCTCTTCAAATATTTCCATGACTAATCACTTTTTTCTTTCATTTCTCAAAGCGTTGGGTCTAAAGAAAATGTGCCACTATAAAGATCCAAATGTCCAACTAATGAATATCATCCTCAAAATCGACTAAACCATCTCAACATACTTTCATTTATTCTTCTTGTTACCCTTTCAATAATTCACAATACCATATTGCGTCTATTCTTCATTTTATCAATTCTTCGCACACCTTGGCACGCCCCTAAGATTGTCCATCTGAACACATTGGAACTTTAGAGCTATACTTCTTATTCCAGACCATAGTCTCACTACTATGCAATAATACCGAAGACTTAAAATTTGAAGTAAAAACATATGAAGTAAAAACATAAATCCTTTTCTTACCAATTGAATCCAATAACCATAATTTCTTTCCTTCCCAATATATTCACACAACTTTTTTTTCTCCTACACTCTGCATCATACGCATCCGTTCCCTTCTCATCCAACTTTCGAAAAGATATAAATTCAGGCACTTGTTCCAGCTGCTCACAATCTAACATAACCACACTGAGGACTGTCCTCACTCACAACCATAACCTTATTCTTATCTACGTTTCCTTTCAACCCCCCTTTACACACCCTGCCAAATCTCTCTACCAATCACCTGAAACTCTCTTCAGATTCGCCACACAAAACCAAATCATCCGCATATAATAGGTAATGCACCCTCCACTCATCTCCATTCTCCATCATTCTAACACTATTTCCTGCCACCCCACCTCTAATTCTTTCATAACCCCATCCATCTACAAATTGAATGTAAACTTCTTGTATCGATGTTTATTATTTATCGAGTTCACTTATTTATATATATATATATATATATATATATATATATATATATATATATATATATATATATATATATATATATATATATATATATATATATATATATATATATATCTATATATATACATACATATATATATATATATATATATATATATATATATATATTCTTTCTTTATCCTCCCTTCAATTCCCACAGATGTCGGTGGGGTAGGGTACATAACATGCACCCAAAGGCTTCACACTTGACCGAAAGACCCTCACTGTAGTATCTCGTCAATGTGGGGTTCATCCCTCGGGCCAGGGCCACAACCATATCCTCTCACAAAATCCGGCCATACACTCCTATTATTCACCTTTCTTCTCGCTACTGCCAAACCCTGAATCCATTCCTTCAGACATTTCTTTACTGACTCAATCCACTTTTTCTTCAGTCTCCCAGCCAGTCAATTCTCGGCACATTCACCACTATACATCCGCTTAATCAACCGACTATTATCCATTCTTTCATATGATCAAACCATTTTAATACTCATTTATTCATTCATTTACGGCTTTCTTCATATCACACAACTCACTAATGCGTTCATTCCTAATTTTATAAATTCTTCTCAGTTCTCACACGTAACAAGCCCCGAAGATTTTTCATATAAACAGATTGCACCTTAGATCTATTCCACACCAGTTTCACTACTATACATTAACACCGGTAACAACATACCCTCATGCAAAACACTAGCGCACTCAAGGCATAATCCCTTTGTATTGACCAAGAATTTAAATACACCAGCCACCATTCACAGCTTTCCTACTACACTGCATCATCCGTTCTCTTTGTATCCAATATATAGCTTAAATATTGAAACTTAGATACTTGTTCCAATTGCTCACCATCAACATGATTTCAGAACAGCCGGCTCGCCTCACTCATTACCATCACATTACTCTTATCTACATTTATTTTCAAACCAATCCTTTTACACACACTGCCAAACCCGTCTACTTATCTTTTCAAACTTTCTTTGGATTCGCCACAAAAAAACAAATCATCAGCGTACAATAACCGGGGAACCCTATAATCATCTTCAATTCTTCGTCAATCTAACAACTTCCCTACTACCCCTA
>JABUQX010064674.1:2500-22587 GCA_015478945.1 Trachelipus rathkii
TCGGACGCAAATAATGCTTACAGGATACTGTTCCTTAGAGCTGTCGTGAGAGTGTGACTATTCGCTTCTCACTCTCTCTCGCACCACGTTTGATGCACATCTGGTGACATCTCTCGCTAAACTCAGAAGTAATAATTAAATGCTTGCAGAAGTAAAAAGCTAAATAGGACGGGGATGCTCACACGTTACATCTCTCATCATTCTAAGTCTAGTGCCTTGTCCCCCTCCTTCTAATATATCTTGTGTCATCACAATATGAGTGTGTGAGAGGAGCTAATACCACATCCCGATCATACTAGTAAGCCGCATCAGTATAGTACTATGAAAATACTGCTTATAAGACTATTTATTATTACACACGCTTCACTACCGTCATACATACATACTTTTGATTCCATTCAGAGCTTACCACCAACACCATATCACTAACACCTGGCCATATGATACCTATTAATCTTTATCCTGTCTTGCAATCATAAATTCCTAAATAGCAATTTATTCTTCTCCCTCCCATTATCCAATCTTTGTTTCAATGTACAGATCTGATCCACACCACACATCCGTCTACCCTTCTAAACGCACCTTTTTCTTCTCCCTAATATTAGTTCTTCTGACTCATTAGACGGCTCTTGGCGACAAATATCAACATATATATTCCTACAACACTCATAAACTAATTACCCTATAATAACTACAGTTATATCCTCCTTATCCTTATATAAAGGTATATATTGAACTCCTCCAATTCCTTCGGAAGTATACTCGCATAAAACGTTTTGTTATACTACTGCTCAAATCCAATGAATCACCATCTCGCTTCTATATATATTAATATATATATATTATATATATATATATATATATATATATATTATAATATATATATAGTATTATATATTATATAATAATATAATATAATATATTTGCTATATAATATGGTTTTGTGAGGTGAATCTGAAGAGAGTTTGAGAGGGATTGGTTAGATTGGCAGGGTGTGTAAAAAGGATGGGTTTGAAAGTAGACGTAGATAAGAGTTAGGTTTTGGTTGTGAGGAGTGAGGACAGTTCTCGGTTTGAAGTTATGTAGAGGTGGGAGCAGCTGACAAAGTGACTGAGTTAATATTTAGATATATATATATATGTGGACGAAAAGGGAACCGATGATGCCGAGTGTAGTAGGGAAATTTGTGAATTGCAGGAAGGAGGCTGGTGGAATTAAATCTTGAGGTGATGTAGAGACTAAGTCTTGAGTGGCTTAGTGTCCTTGCGTGATGGTAAGTTTTGTGACATGTGTTAATGTAATAGTATAAGACTAATCGGTCTGGAATAAGCGGTAAGATCTAAAGTTACATGTGTTCAGAATGACATCTTAGGGCGTGTTAGTGTGAGCAGAATTGATAAAATGAGGGAATTAACGTATTACAGAGTTGTATGGTATTGAAAAAGGGATAAATGAGAGAATAAATGAACGTTGTTAGATGGTTTGGTCATGTGAAGAATGGATGAAAGTCGGTTGTTAAGTGGATGTTAGGTGGTGAGTTGTGTTGGGCAATGACTTGGCTGGGAACAAGAAAAGTGGGATTGAGTCAGCAAAAAAATGTCTGGAGGAGTGAATGTGAGTTTGGCAGGGGCGAAAAAAGTGCATAATAGGAGTAAATGGCAGGGTTTGTGAGGGTGTATGGTTGTGGCCCACCTGGGAAGGGATTGAACCGACATTGGTCGGAGATGCATAGTGAGGTCCGTCGCGGGTCCCGTGAACTCTAGAGTGGATTTTCTGTGCGATGAGTTCTCACTAGTAGGTATAAAAGGGGCAGTAAGGCTGGCTTTCTTTTCGACTTGTGTCTATTCTTCTACTACTTTATGTTTCTGGTAAAATGTTACGACCTTACCCCATTCTTGGGGAAAAAAAGGTGTTTGGTGGATGATGATGATTATGATGATAACTATATATAATATATATATATATATATATATATATATATATATATATATAATATATATATTATTATTATATTATAATATATATATTATTATATTATATATATAATAATGACATACTTTAGCATTAAAATAAAGGAAATTTAATTTAGAATCATTTTAAAACATTCAATACGTAGGAAAAGTGATAATAAGAAAAAAATATTGGCAATTAAAAATGCAAAAGTCACTTGCAAGTAAGCAAAGTACCAATACAAAAAGGCTCAAGTACAAGTTACATTTTGTAGTGATTTTTAAGAAACTGCAAGTACAATGTACTCCAAAAATCTACTTAGAGTAAGTACACGTAATTGTAACTTGCAAACCCAACCTGATATATATATATATATATATTAATATATTATATATATATATATATATATATATATATATATATATATATTATATATATATATATATATATATATATAATATTTATATATATATAAAATATATATAGCTATATATAAAATAATAATAATAATAATAATCAGATCATGTGAATGTAATAATTATATGCCCTAGAGCACTAATAAAACTTTTTTAAGTACTAAACATCTACTGTTATATATGTATAACCTCTTTTAAACATATTGTATTACTGTATTTTAATGCTAAAAACCTAAAAAGACTCGATATATATGAAAAAATAGTAATTTAAAAAAAAAAAAAAAAATTTTTTTGCCTTTGGTTTTTTTTAAAAAAACGTCTTTTTTAAAAAAACGAACACGTTTTTTTTTTAACCAACCTCTATATATTATAATATATATATATATATATTATATATATATACTATATATATCATATATAATATATATACTATATATATATATATTATATATATATATTAGGGTGTACGGAACTGAAATTTTCAGTTCCGGCCAGAACCGGAATTAAAAAAAATTCTGCCCGGAACTGGAATTTCTTATGAACTTTCCTTTAGCTATAAAAAATGTAAAAAAAAAAAATAACTTTATATAACTTTCAACATAAAATCTTATATTTAGTCAACGCCAACTTCGTGACATATGGAAAATCATAATTGAAGAGAATATCTGGAAATCCAAAAATTTTAAAGTAAAAGGGAGTCTTATATTTTCTAGAACAGGGGAAACCACAAAAGAACAATAGACCCAAGCGTGAAAATAAGTTTGAGGGAGAGTTTTCTCCCAAAAAAGATTTGGCATATCAATGACCCAATCACAGAAATAATGAATTTTATCGTAATGAGTAACAGTCTTCCAGTCCACAGAAGAGATAGGGATTCCATAGAACTTATTGCCATCTCAATGCCAAATATCTTATTCCTATGTAGATATATATTATTTTGAAGAGAAAATGTTACCAACTTCATACAGGAATTTGAGATCAGCAGTATTCGAGAAGTTATCTAAGGTTGATCAGATATAATTTACTACGATTATTGGAACTAAATAATTCAAGCGACTATTTATTTCTAACCTGCACTCAGGCTTACCAGCGGGTTTTGAAAAAATGGACTGTTGGTACTTCAGTTGGCAAGTATTTCCCGGTTCTCTTTCTGGAATTAATCAGCTATGAGTTTTGAAATTAACGATGAATAATTGGGAAATTCCTCCTAAAATCCATTTAATCCTTCGAGATGGAGCATATAGACAAACTGGAACTGATTTAGCAGGTAGAACACGTTTTTTCTTTGTTTTTTCTAAACTTCAATTTATTACAGATGCCTTATCAGGGTTCACACTGAAATTTTGAATTTGATTTCCCTGACTTCCGCTGAAAATCCGAATTTTCCCTTGCCAGGTGTTCGTTATTTTATGGCGTATACAATATCTATTAATCTTATTGCAGCCTATTTAACTCGTTATACATTAAATTATTGAAAACTTACTTTAGGAAACTGTTCATCATCATGAATATGAGATGAAATTTAAAATTTTTTTTTTTTTTAGTATCAACTATACCTTCCCATAGCGTCCAACCGACTCCTCTGTTTATTTTTTCCAAAAGTAAAAAATGTTTTATATTATACAAAAAGAAAATAAATTAAAATCTTACATTAATAGACTAGGTGAATAACGTCCACTTTGATCAAAAAAGTTCTAAATGGGGAGATTTAGGTGTAACTTTTTTCTCTCAAAGCATTTAAAACTTTGATTTATAGCGTCTTCTTCAGTCGCTGTTTTCAATTTTGAAATCTTTCTTTGCTCTTCAAGTTTTGTAGATCTGTATGGATATTTCTTTTTCAAAAATTTTCAATCATTCTTTTTTGTTCTTTTTTGACTTTTTCAGTTGTCTTCATATCTCCTATGGTACGAGATTACAACTGTTATCATTTTTGTCAGTGATAGGACTTAATGGAATACTTTCCATTTGATATTTTTGCAGTTGTGCATGCTCTGAGAAATTCGACTAAGTTTCTTTCAGATCTCCACTAAATTGCTTAATTTATAAAAAACCTCCTTCCACTGTCGCATTTCAATGCGAAAATATCAGTCCAATTTAATAATTTGCCACCATTCCACATAACATTGATTCGGGCTTTCCAAAGTTGTAAAATATTTTGACTCTAGCCTTTTCGTCAAGTCCATCCAAAAATATTTTTGCTTTTTAACTCAAAACTGAAATGAGCTTCACTGCAAAGTAGAGTGTATTGTGCTTTGGCTTTCTAGAAAAATAGGGAACAAGTCCATGGTTAATCACATATTTACATCTCACTGGCCCATTTTAAAATTTGAAGCTACAGCACTATCCGGAAACATTAATTTAAAATGTTTCCCTATATCTGGTAAAGAGTTTAAAGACATTTGTTATCATCCACCACTTTAATGCCATGTATTTCAGAATCTTGTAACTCTCTTAATGCAAAAGGATGAACTGAATTGATAAATCTGTGTTTGTGGTTGGTTTATTAATAGAACACTCAAGGTCATTTACAATCGGTTGAGTTTGATTAGAAGTTGATGGAATATAATTTTCAGTGCACACACCTTCACTAATATTTGTATTATTAGAAACGTAACGTAAAAGTTTTTCAATAATGGTTGGTCCTGCTGAGTTTTGATAATTCAAATGAGTTTCCCCTCTTGAATGTGAAACTTCGGCTTGGCGTCCCATGTAGATAGATCAAAGTTCTTTTTACATACTTTACAGCAAGGTTTCAAACCTATTTCGTATACCGCCCACTTTGAAAATCAATAATTTTTCAGCGCCCATTTTTTTTTTACTTTACCAAAACATAAAAACACATGGCATATAATATATATATTATATATATATATATATATATATATAATATATATATATATATAGTATAGATAAAAAACTAAAATTTATACAATCAAACATGGCATATGAAATAAAATTACTAAATAATCGATGTTATGTAGTGGTAGGTTTTAATTGTCAGTGAATTTTAAATTTATTAAGTGATGAAATTACAAGATCGGCAACTCGCCCCCCTAAACACTTACAACAGCCCCCATTTTTTTCTAGGCCCCTTACCGCCCCCCTCTAGGCCTCCAGCGCCCACAAGGGGGCGTTATCGCCCACTTTGAGAAACACTGCTTTACAGTATGCCTTGGAACTATCAGGTCCTTTACCCAACCACCTGATAAACTGTGGGTTCAGTTTGACATCCAACCACTTTTCGTTAAAGTTAAATTTTTTTTGTTAGTTTTTTGTTTGAAGTCATTTTATAAATAAATAATAAATATCCTTCACTGCACAAAATCAAATCATCTATTGTAAAACTAAAAAAAAAAACACCTTCAAAAAGCATAAATCCCTAAAAAGAAAAAGATATAAACAGATTAAGTCATTAGTCATACAGTCTAAAACACATCCATATACCAATCACCTTCAATCGAAAGGATGAACTTGGGGACAACCTCTACGAACAGAGTAGGAAGAATAGTAGGTAATAGTGAACTAAAAATAAAAAGCAGGATAGAAGTAGATTTATGGAATGTCATTCCTCGTCCTTTTCATTCACTTATCCAACACTACATCTATTCCACAATTATACAGTAAGGAAAAAAAATATATCAAAAATATGCAACTTGGTCCATGGATCTTTCTTCATATATTTTGAAATTTTAAAATTTCCCTGACTTTTTTGGAATTTCCCTGACTTTCAGCATATCTTAAAAACATTTCCCTGACTTTCCCTGACCAATTTTTTTTTCTGACTTTCCCTGACCTTCCCTTACTTTCCAGAAAGTGTGAACCCTGCTTATTATCTCAAAGAAGTGTAATTTAATAAAGAAATGTAGGAATATTTGTACACATTTCAATCATTCCAGTTTTTAAGCTGTAATGAACTTAAAAGAATACAAAGAAACTTGGATCCACATCTTGCAAGCCCACTTATGCCAATTCAAGATGTTAATACAAGGTGGAATAGCGCATATTTGATTCTAGAAAGAACAATGTTTGAAAAGACCTCTGCAAGTTTATACAGTTATTACATGCTTCTCACTGGAACTACACAATCACCCTGCATGCTACATTAAGTTTTCTCTAATCCATTTACATGTGAACTCCATTAGACCTTTTCTAATCCATTTTTGTGCTACATTAGGCATTCGTTAATCCATTTACGTGCATAGGAATTCTTCAATCCATTTCAGTTTATTTTGAGGTCCGTTTCATTTGAGCAAAAAAATAAATATTGAATTTGCTAACCAAACACTGTTTCAGGCTGATTTGATCACCCACCACCGTTTCAGGGTTTCATAAACTTTTCCATTTATATTTTGAATAGTGCCACATTATCAACTGTATAAATACTCAATTTTATTTTAATTTCAAAAAAAAAAAAAAGTCTTATCAGTTATAAAATTAAACAAAGAATCGCCTCTTTACTATTCATATGAACCGAATTATTCTATTTTTTAACTCATGGCAATTAGAATTTATAGGCCCTATATTGAATTGAATTCAGTACTAAGACGCCCTTACCTACTTACATTAGCATACATTGTAACTTTCAAACCATAATTTTATTATTATTACCTGCTGTACAGATTGCTGAACCACAGTATCAGGTGACTGCGATTCTTTTAATAAACTTAATATTTGACCTAAGGCTTCAGAACGTGGTGTCCACTCCATGATTTCACTACCACCGGTGGTCATGAAGCCATTTATACTGTTACAATGAGATAAACAAAAGATCTGTAGTGTTAAAAAATAAATCTTTTAAATTTCTAACATAAGTTGAAAAAAAACAAAACAAAAACAAATATAATAAAATGTAGAAAAATAATCCCATAATTATATAAAAAACTAAACAAAATTGCATAATTATTTTTATTTTTAAATATAGTGTTTAATGTTTATAACTACTTACGAAGTTAAACAAAGCTGCAGTCAAAATTAAAAATGAAAATTTCAAAACTTGATATAAATACTTGTGAAGAAATAAATAAAATTAAAAATAAACCGTTTACTTTCCACTCTATTTTTTCTCATCTTATATATTATTCATTAAATAAAAGTATTAGATTATATTTTGAATAATAATATTTATAATATATTAGTAATAATAATATAATAATAATAATAATCAATAATAATAAGTAATAATAATAATAATAAGTATATAAATAACGAATTTCTAACATTATAAATATAATAATAATTAATAATATATATATAATTAATAATAAATATTTAAGATTTAATATAATATTAATTATAATTTGTATATTATCATAATTTAATATATTAGATAAATATAATTATGATTTTAATGTATTATATTTGAATACTAATAAGAATATTATGGATCATAATAAATATATATATATTTTGTATAATTATATTTGTATATTATATTAGTTAGGATAATTTTTATTTTCATTAACTATATTTATGAAAAGAAACTGTTATATTTGACATTTTTATTTTTATTTTGTTTAAGAATTTTTCATTATATAACCGATATCGGCCCTGAAAATTAGCGAGGAATTTATTGAATTATTTTTTAAATAAGGAGTTTTTACTGATCATTTAACAATATAAAGGTTTATTTATAGATTTCTTTATACCATAATTTAATATTTTACAATCAAATTAAAAATTTTAAAGCTTAATGTATTAATACAGAGAAAAAAAAATCGCTCCCAATACGTCTTAGAGACAACTTTAGAGATGAGTGTTGTTATGTTAATATCATTATATCATTTCTTGCGCAATTTGATTAGCCGTTATTACCAATATTAATATTATTCCTTTTAATTTCGGCTTTTTCAAGCGCATTATATATATATATATATAATAATATATATATCTATATATATATTAAATAATATATATTATATGTATATATATATATATATATTATATATAATTATATAATGGAATGAAAATGATATGCAAATTTGAAAAGGATTGATTTATTTATTATCTCATCTGGTATATTCTCCGCTCAATTAGATGATGGACGCTTCGCCAGTGATATAATATATATATATATATATTATATATATATATTAATATTATATATATAATTTTTATAATATAATATTATATAATTATTATAATATATATTATATATATATATATATTATATTATTATAATATTATATATATATATATATATATATATAATTTTATATATATATATATTATATATATATATATATATATATATTATTATATATATATATTATATATAATATATATTATAATTATATATATATTATATACCGTGGCTCAACGTAGAGCGGACGGAGTGCATGGCAAGGTCGCGGGTGATGCCTAGGTAATTAATTATCTCGAGAAGTTCCTCACTTGAATAGGGATATGCCGTGAGGTGTAAACTTTTTAAAAAACAAAACCAAAAAAAAACATATAGTCTATATATATATTATATATATATATATACTATTATATATTATATATATAAAATATATATATATATTATATAATATCTATAATATTATATATGTATATATATATATTTTATATATATTATATAATATATATATATACAGTATAATATATATATATAGTAAACGAATGCAAGATTTGCCTCGAATTCTCCATCTAAACACTTAATTTGAGGTAAATTTTTTTATAAAACATTTTCTGATAAATGAATCTGACATACTTTTATGACTGTTCACGAATATCATTATTTTTGAATCTTATCGCGATTAATCGAAAAAAAATCCATCTATGTTTTTTTGAGTACAAAATAATATGAATACTGCATTGGAACTATAAACATTTAATGTACTAAATTTGTTAACCGATTATTTGATTTTTTATTATTATTGATTTTCGTACTTTTATGTTTATTGTTTCAATAAAATATAAAAATTTGACATATTACATTCATGATCCACAGCATAGCAATATCTTCAAGAACCACAGATAAATTAAATTTCACTGAAACATTAACTGGAACTAACTTTGGTCAACATGAAAAAATTCTCAAAATAGTATACAGACCTCCGTAGTTTCCAAAATTATGAATCATCTGCCTGGAGACTCACAACATCACAATCCAACGTTCTGAAATTTAAAACCGTGATATCTAAAGCTCTCAGTGATAATAGCAAGATAAATTCTCTCTAAACCATCAATCATTTACTAAATAAGACAAAAAATTTCCCTTCTAAAGCCCATCTTGACATGATTGTCTGTTAATTTTTCAGTAAGTCACTATGAAAGATCACCACTGCATAAAACATTTCAACAACCACAGCACATAGACGAAAAAAATCACACTAGCATTTTACTATTCTAACACACACGCATACACACATTTATATATATATTATATATATATTGTATATATATATATATATATAGTATATATATTATATATATAAGTATATAATTAATTATAGATATAGTATATAATATAATATATATATATTTATATATATTATATTGAGGCGACGGTAGCGGCTAATATATATATATATATGTTATATATATATTATAATATATATTATGATTAATTATATATAATATTATATATATATATTATTTATATAATATATGATATATATATAATTACAATATATATAATATATAATATATATAGGTATATATATATATATATTTCTATATATATATTTTATTATATATAATATATATATTATATATATTAATATTTATAATATATATTCAGGCGCGGTTTTACAGAGGCACAGGGGGCCGGGCCTCCTCTAAAAAAAATAAAAGCACCTAGATGTAAGAAATTTCAAATTTCTATTTATTACTATTAAATAATGTTTAAAATGTTATCAAGGGAGATGCATATATTTTACTTAAATAATTTATTTCTTCGAACATTAATTTTCATAGGGATATTGAATGGAGGATTTCGGTATTTAGTGCTTGTAGAGAAGCGTAATTATAGATGCTTTCAGACAGTGGTTGCTATGGAAGCGTAAAAGAAATCCGTATTGCTTTATTTAGTTCTATTTTGGAGGATGTTTTTTTTCAGCAATGTTCCTCTCGAAACGTCATAAGGTACTCCTCCAAATTGGCATCACTACTGAAAAATAGAAATTGCGTTTGGTTAAATAATAATGGTGAAACAAAATTAAAATAAGAAGCTATGTTTTTAATTAATAACATAACGTTAATAAAATATATATTATATATATATATATAGTATATATATTATATATATTATATATATTAGTACTATATATATTATAATATATATATATATATATATAATTATTATTATATATTTATATATATATTATATATATATATTATATATATAAGTATATATATATGTATTAATATATATATATATTATATATATATATTACTATAGTATAATACTAGATTATATATATATATATATATATTAGTATATTATATATATATTTATATATATATCTATAAAATATATTATATACATATATATAATATAATATATATATATATATATATATATAATATATTATTATATATTATATATATATATTATATATAATATATATATATAATAATATATATATAATATATATATATATTATATATATATATAATATATATATATATTGGAGCAGGGAGAGAGAGGAGGAGTAGAGAGATGAGAGAGAGAGTAGAGATCAGTATTGTCAAGGCATATAAAGAAACCTTTTGAATATTGGATATTCATATTCAGATGAGGGCAAGATCTCAAAATTATCGGTCTTTAAATCCATACGTTAGGGAAGGGAATTCCCAAAAATTCTTACTCAAACAAGTTTCTGAAGAAGCCTTAGATTTTTAATATGCATTTATGTATCTTTTTTGACAGAATCATTTTTACGTAATGATTAACCGTGATTAATGTCGAACAAATGTTATTTTCGGAACGAAGACATTCAAACTATTTAAAAACGGCTCGAGAGAATGATTACGAAGTATGGGTTTCTTGATTTTATAACTTTTTAGGCTGATCGCACATTCAGCACAACGGAATCTGTTGAAAGGAGTTTTATCTTGCTAATCGTATAAAGACTACTTCGAAGCAACGATGAGTCAGGGTAGACTATCGATTTGGCCTTACTTTTCCTAGAAAAGAACTTTAAATTAAGTTAAATTTCCCAAAGGTGTGAAAATATTATAAATAAGTTCGTAGAAGAAAAGGAAAGAAGAACTGATCTTTTCAAGTAGCTATATTTGGTGAGTACTTTACATACATTTGTATATATTTTTCATATATTATATATATATAATATATTATATAATTATATATATATATATTATATATATATATAATATAAATATATATATATATATAATAATATTATATATATATTATATATAGTATATATATAGATTATATATATATATATATATATAATATTATATATATATATTGGATGAAAAGCGAATACGGCAACTAGAATTTTCCACATTTTTTTCAGGAGATGGTGTTTCCTCCTTTTGTGGGAGCTGTTTCCATCATCTGTTAATTAATAGCAATGCATTCCAAAATAAATATATAAAACATTTATGATAAATTAAAAAAGTTTTTTGCCCTTCATATGAATAAATCTGCTAAAACAGATTTATTCGATATGCGGTGCAAAACTTTTGTTTTATTTATCATTAATATTTATATATTTAATTTTGAATGTATTATTGTTTTAATTCACTGATGATGGATAGAACTTTATCCGAAACGTCTGATTAAGTATAATAAATAAATAAATGTGGGAAATTCTAGTTGCTGTAGTACGCTTTTATCCTTAAGATAAGATTTCTAGAAATAACCTGTTTCAAGCATTATATTATAAAGTATATATATATATATCATATACTATTATATATATATATTAGTATATATAATATTATATATATTATATATATATATAATAGTATATTATATATATATTATTCTATATATTATAATATAAATATAATATTTATATATATATATAATTACTTATATATTATTATATATTAATATAATATATATATTATAATATCTATATACATATATATTTATACATATATTATATATATATATATATATATATATATATATATATTATTACTTATATATTATTTATATATATATATATATATATTATATATATACATTTTAATTATTGTTGAAGTGTACTCCCCATGTTTTTCCGTTCACGAGCGTACTGAATTATATTAATTATCTATATATTTTTATATATATATAATAATATATAATACTATATTATATATAATATATTATATATATATATATATATATATTCATATAATATTTATATATATATATATATCTATTATATATCATATTATAATAATATATATATATACTATATATAATTAATTATAATTATATTATATTTTATATATATATATGTATAATCTAATATATATATTATATAGTTATTAATATAATGATATATATATAATATACTATATAATATATATAATTTATTATTATATTATATATGTATATATACTTTATATATTATATCTATATATATATATAATCTATATATATACTATATATATTATTATATTATATATATAGTATATATAAGTATATATATATTTATATATATATAGTAGTATATACTATATTATTATATATATATATATAATATATATATATATAATTATATATATATATTATATATATATATATATATATATATATATATATATATTTATATATTATATAATTTATATTAACTAATATATTATATTATATATATATATATATATATATAATATATAATGTATATTATATAATATTATAGTTTATAATATTATATATTATTATTATTTATAAGTTATATATATATATATACTTATATTATATATATTAATATTAATATTAACTATTAATATATTATATTATATATTATAGTATGTTTTTATAGGAACTTGAACGTTCAAAAATTTAAGTTTTTTTTTTAAGATTTTTTTTTTTTTTTTATTTCAAAACCAAAGTTTTTACCAATCAAAAGTTTGGATTAGTTTGTGTGTCATTCTCTTTGATTAAAGCTTTATGAAGTTTTTTTTTTCCTTTTCAACATTATCACAGTTTTATAATTTTCCTTATTTTTGTCAATTTTCTTTTAATCCTTTGATCTTTCTCTCTCTCTCTGCTTCTCTCTCTCTCTCTCTTTGTTCTCTCTCTCTCTTCTCGTCTTTCCCACTATCATCTCTCTCGTTCTCGTTCTCTCTTCTCTTCTCTCTCTCTCGTCTTCTTCCTTCCTTTCGTCGTCTCTCTTCTCTCTTCTCTCTTTGATTTCTTTTTTTATATTTGTACCTTTTAACATACCTCGAATTTCAGTATTCGGGAAAAATCCATTTTGTCAACGATTTTCGAAGTTGTGAGACGTGGATTTTTATTTATATTTTAATTTTAATTTATGCGTGCGCGCGCGCTCGCTCGCTGGTATGTATGTCAGTCTGTGTGCGTGTCTGCGTGTGTGTGTGTGTTGTGTGTGTGTTGTGTGTGTGATGTGTGTGTGTGTGTGTGTGTGTGTGGTGTGTTTGCGTTGAGTATTAACTGTATAGGCTTTTAGTGAATTTGTATTTATCTATTATGCATTTTGTAGTCAATAGTTAGGCTGTAATAGGATTAATCTTGAATATCTAAAATTATTATTATTATTATTATTATTATTATTATTATTATTTTATTATTATTATTATATTATTATTATTATTATTATTATTACTTCAGAATGAAAAAATAATGTTTTTTACACGTTATTACAGTATTTTCGAAGCTATAATGTTTAATTATAGAAATGGTAATAAAAATGTTAAAAATAACTTAAAAATAACGTTTGATTATAGGAAAGGTAAAAAAATAACAAAAATTTCTTAAAAATAACACAAAAATAACTTAAATTTAATTATAGAAAAGGTAAAAAAAATAACAAAAATAATTTAAAAGTAACTTAAGAAAAAAGAATTGGAAAGGTAAAAAAATAATTTCAAAACATGTAACAATTAACTGGAGAAGGAGCAAGATAATAAATAAATACACAAAATAAGAAAGGAAATTTAATTAAAATCTATATAATTAAAGATAAATAAATACTAATATTAACGGTTACATAATTAACCAAATTTTTTTTTTATATAAATTATAATATAAAACAGTTTTATTAATATATAAAATAATTCAACTGGCAAGATAGTAAACAATATTATTTGTAATAATACGTCATATGTTTTTTCCCTCATAGTTTGTCTCGTTGTTTCAAATAAAGTTTTTGAAAAAAAACAACAACAAAAAAAGGCTGTTTTTTCTATCAAATGTTTAAAACATTTGTTTTTTATTTTAAAAAGTTTTACTATTCAAATGATTTAATGAATGTGTGTGTCAATCGCTTTGATTTAAGTTTTTATTTTCCTCAAGGTTATAGAAATATTTCACATTTACAATATTTTATATTTTCATTACAAAATTTCTCTTTTAATTTTAATTTAAAACTTATTTGTTTTTTCATATGGTTTTTATTTTAGTAATTAATCAATACTAAGGGAAATATTCTTTTTTGAAGACGATTTTCGAAGTTTGTGAGACCCCCGGGAGATTTTTAATATTTGTACTCTTTTTAATGCTAATCTAAGTGTGCGGGAGTGTTGTGGTGCGTGTGTGGAGTGGGTGCTTGAGTGTTTTGTGTGTTGTAGGGTTAAGTGTGATGAGTTTTGTTCTAGTTTGTTGTATTGTTGTCAAATAGTTAGACTGATTTGGATTAATCTTGAATAGTCTCCAATCATTATTATTAATTATTATTATTGTTCGTGTCATTATAAAAATTGTATTTTATTATTATTATTATATTATATATTTTTATTAATTATTATTATTATATTATTATTATTATTATATTATTATTATTATATTATTATTATTATTATTATTAATTATTTTATTATTATTAATTATTATTATTATATTATTGATTATTATTTATCAATTTTATTATTTATTATTATTTATTATTATTATATATTATATTAATTAATTTATTATTTTATTTATTATTATTTGTTATAGCTTAAAAAAAAAAAATAATGTTCACTTAAATTTAAATCAAAAATTACTTTTGAAACATTAGATTAGATTAGATTAGATTTAGATTAGATAGATTTAGATAGATTAGATTAGATTGAGATTAGATTTGGTTAGGGTTGTGGTCTGTATTGAGGATCCCCTTGTCACTGGACGATCCACTTAGATCTTTGTTGACACGTACCTTGTTCTATTAAATTTCTGGTTCAACGAATTCGTCAGGATTTAGGATTGTTCCAGGAAGAGTACACGTCTCTGATATAATCGAATAGGCTTCAGTACATATCTTCTGCAAAATATCTTTGAGTTTAAAGCTTCGCCAATTAATATGAATGGTGTCTGTCGTTTCTATTCTGCTTTAGGGCAGTATCGGCATGAATGACATTTCAATCTTTTTCAAATTTCTTTTTGATATATGACTGGCCCATGTCCAGTCAGAATTCCAGTCAAAAGTGAAGGATTAGAATTACTAACTCAGGGCATAGCTTCTTGACCGTTTCTGCGGAGAGAGAGATTTTCATCAGATCTTTAGCCAGTTTGTCTGAAAACCAGGGATGCTTGTCCAAAGGTACTTGGCATGGTTTATGTTCCATTGTGTCAGAGATTCTTATAATGTGGAGCCTTTAGAGAGTCCACAGAAAGGGTTCTGGGACACAGGGGCGTTACTTGGCTCCTTCTTTTGCGAGGGCGATAGCCTATTCATTGGCTTGTACCCCTTGATGCCGTGGCCCTCAAATTATCCCGAAAAAAAAAAATTTTTATAAGAACTCTGTGTGTTGAGCTGTTGCGTTGGGTAAGTTGGCGATTCCAACCAGTCTTTTGGAAGTCATTAACATGCAGGAGTGCAGGCTCGGATAGACGTTGACTATCAGTTGCACAAGCATCTTTGCCACGCGCGATCCCTCTTTTGAAGTTTTATTTCTGGATCATCCATTCCATGTGCGTAAATCCTGCTGAAAGATGGCGGGAAAAAGCACCAGGGCTATACATCTCGCATCTGCATGTTGGGTCCGTTGGTCTCGCGCCAGTCTCACCATCCATCAACCGATGCCGATCAGTGTATCACACATAATGGTTCCTGATTCAAGTTTAGGACTTCCATTATTATCCCAAATTGATCGATTTGTAAGAAGAATTTTTATAGTACTTCCAACAGCTTTTTTGTTTGGCATGAATCCGAACTTACAATGCATGTTGTACTGTTCTTGTAGTCTCTTCCAAATGAAGGTGTCAGAGTCAGGTTCTTTTGTTTAATTAAACCCAAGAGGGTCAAATCTATTGGAGCATGAAATGGTCGCCTCCTAATATGCAAATGAAGAGGAAGGAGAATAATCAGTGCCCCTCCTTGGCTGCTGTAGGCAACTGTATTCATTGCCCCTGGATACTAGGCATGGCATGCAAGCCTTTGCAATCTTTGCAGTTTATTTTGTGGCAGTCCTTGTGTTCAAACTTCGGCCAACAAAGTGAGGCATAGGTGATTATCGGTCTGACTACAGTTATGTATAACAAGTGGTCATTTTGGATCGAGTCCATGTTTTTGCAAGCATTTTTGCGGATGCAATAGGGGTCAATTGTTCTTTTTTCACAACCCTTGTTTAAGGTTAGGATCCAAGTAAGTTTTTTGATCTATTGATAACTCTCACGATATTTGATTTCAGTGGAGCAAGGTATACTAGGCGACATCACAGCAATCTAGGAGCAGTGTAGTCTTAAGTTCTTTTCCTGGTGAAGGGCACTATATTGGTTTAGACCTGGGATTGATGTTCAGTTTCCTTTCCAACAGTCCAATTGTAAGATAATATTTATGTTGCATGATTTCAAGTTAAGACCTCTATTGTGGTTTTGCTCTAATAATATTATTCTGGTATACGCTGTATTCCGTGAGCTTGAATCTGGATTCACTGAGTTTTGGTGAGGAGACTATCAACCACCATGGTCCATAAAAGGGGTAATACCCCTCCTTGGGGGCATCCCCTCTCAGATGTCACAGTGATCATTCCCTCCAGTTCAGGCCGTGAATAACGTCTCGTCCCACATTTTTTTGCTTTTATCCAGAAATCGTTTGAGGGTGCAGACGCCTTGGAGGCGGGGCGGGCATCCTCCAATGGTCGATGTCATGAGTGTTTATAAAAATGCACCCTGCACATCAGGAAAGGCAGCAAACCACAACACTCGTTGTGACTACCGCCACCTTCTACTCTTGATACCAATGCTATCCTAGTGCGCCTCTGTTATCAATAATCCGGATTGTGGGATGCCATTGATTAGGGGTGGATTTTCTTTTCTAATTCGAATTTTCCCACACCTTTATGATGGTAGTCCCGTAACGCATCTTTTAAGCTTTGTTTTCAATAGAATGATGTAGACTTTTATCGGTCGGTTGAATGCTGTGGTCAGAGTGGGTTTGTTTCCCCCCCGTCTTGGGATATAACCACCTATGTTTTCTCACAGGCGGGGAATGTTCCGAGCATTTAACTTGCTTAAATACCTTTCACTAGCAGCGGAAGCAGACTCTCCATTCCCTGTTGAAGCAAGGCTGGGAATATGCCATCCCTTCCAGGAGATTTATACGGGCCGAAGGAATTTATTGCCCATTCTACCCTATCAGGGGAGAAGACTCTGCCAGATAGACTTTCCGTCCATCTATCAGGTCTTCTACCTTCCAATATATCTACTTCCTCTCCGTCAACAACTATTACGTTGTGCGGAAAGTGAGTATTTATAAGTTCCACTAAGGTTTCCCTGTGGTCCTTTGTATAACTGCCGTCTTCTTTTAAGAGAAGTCACGCGCAATTTCAGATTGACTCTCGATGCTTTCACATAGAGTCTTCCATGATCTTCTTTTGGATTTCCTAAGTTCTTTATTATAAGCGGTTAGGGCAATTTTGTATACTTCCCAATTTTTATCCCGCTTAGCTTTATTGAAAAGTTTCCTGGTCTTAGATCTTAGAGTGGTTAGCTCTTGGTTCCAACAGGGGACGCTTCTAGTTATCCCTCTTTGAAAACCATGATAATAATTAAAATTAATTAAATTATTAAATTAAAACGATCTAAAATACTGAAAAAAATATATTAATAAAAAAATAAGCAAATAAAAATTAAAAAAAAAAATTAGTTTAAAACTACATTAGTAAAGATAAATAAATATTTTGAATAGAAAAAATAATATTTAATTAAATATTTAAGTAAATTATTTTAATTTATCTATATTGATGGTTTATAAAATAAATATATTATTATATCAAATGAATAATTCATTGCATTCTAGGAAAAGCGAGCTCGTAATAAAGTTATTAATATAAATTATTTAAAATACATTAAAATATTTTTATTTTACTTCATTGATTGTCTCCCTCTTTCAAATAATTTTTTTGGAATATAATAAATAATATATAATAATAATAATAATATAATAATAATATTGTAAATAAATTTTAAAAGAAATATTAAAATAAACTATTAATAGGTAACGATGAAATAATAATAATAATAAATAGTAATAAAACAAAATAATAGATAAAAGATTATAATAACGATGATAAGTAATAATATCAATTATAATAATATGAATAATAATAATAATGAATAATATATAATTATAAATAATATAATAATATATAATAATATAATACAAATAATAATATTATAATAATGAATAAGAATCATTATTGTTTATGATCGTTTCAAATAGAATATATATTCACTGTGAAAAAAAGAAAAATAATCGACTATAAAAAGAATTATATATAAATAATTAATCAAAATAATATAATAATAATATATAATAATTAATAATAGTATACAAAATAATATAAAATTATGATAAATATATAATATCATATATCATATATCATATATATAATATAATTAATATAAATAATAATAATCTAATAATATAAATAATAATATTAAAATAATATAATAAGGTCTTGTGATAAAAAAAAAGGATCTGCTCTAGAATATGAATAGGGATGTGCTTTTGTAAGTGATGAAATGGATGTGAGGAGTGTGGATAAGAAATTGAAATCTGCAATAAATTAACATATTGTGAGGTGTTAAGTGAACTGTGTGTGGTTTTGATGGTGCAAGAAGGAATAGGTTATTTTGGGGATGAGGTATTAGTAAGGAGGAGTAATGGGTAGAGTGAGAAAGTTGAAGATGGTAAGTCTGCAGGTATGATATTGAAATTATAGTGAAATGAACAAGAGGGAGGCGCGATGGTTGATGATTGGTTGGAAGTTTGTAATAAAGCTTTTGAGGGTTATTTTCCAAGGGATGTGGGAGAGAAGTGTAATAGTATCCCTTATATAAGGGTAGGAAGGAGAAGGTGGAACTGTAGAAATTATAGGGGATAAGTTTATTGAGTGTTGTAGGGAAGATATATGCTGTATTTTGGTTGAAAGAGTGCGTTCAGTGACTGAGGGACTGGTTGGTGAAGAACGAGGTGCGTTTAGGAGGGTAATGGATGTGTGGATCAAATCTTTACATGAAACAATATGATGAGGAAATGGAGGGATGAAGAAGATACAATTATATTTAGGTTTTAATGGATTTACACCGCAGTATGATAGAGTTAATTAGGAAGCTTATGCGGTATTAGTTTGATTATGGTGTTG
>JABUQX010064675.1:0-10000 GCA_015478945.1 Trachelipus rathkii
TATAATTGTTATTGTAATTTTTCATGCCCCCCAAAATGGAAAAGTCGAGGAGATTTATAAACATTCACAAGTTATTAATAATGAAATCATAAATAACAACCTAAAATCCACTATAATTCTCTTATAATATAAATTAAATGAACCTTAACATATAAATCACAGACGAGCGGAGGCAAAAGAGTAGTAGAAGGGAACTGCGACAACGGTCAGGTACCCCATCTACCTGACCTTTTTACCTTCTTTTTACCCCACCCTAAAATTTGGCCACAAACCGCATTTTTGAGCCCAAATTTTTTACCGATTGACCTTTGGCCTTGTGACCTTTTGGGCCTTTGACCATTTTTTTGCCTTTGACCTTTTTTGGCCTCTTTACCTTTTTTGGGCCTTGACCCCTTTTTTTTTGACCAACCCTTTTGGTTGTCCATGGTCATTTTCTGGCCCACGGTAGTTTTGGCAAACCCTAATGTTTTTTATTTTTTTTTTTTTTGGCAACCCAGCAAATTTCTTTCGGCAAACCCTGTTTTTCGGCAACCCTTCGAAGAGAAAAGAGTTCGCCCCCAAACGGTTGCGTAAGACACCGTTGTACGCTTTATTGCCCCTCCCTATTGTTTACGCCCCCCCTAATTTTGTCGACCATGGGTCAATTTTTGCCCACGGTAATTTTGATATTCATTAGGGGCTTATAGTCCCTATTTTTTTGATTGTCTTACCTTTTTTGCTTCCTATGGCTCCAAATGACAGGTACCATGGCGTTCAATTGACAACACGAGTTAATTTTTTTCCTTCATGGGTCCACATAATGTTTGTAACCCACGGCAATTTATCTGTCCTTCCTTTAGGGGGCTTTAGCCCTTTTTTTGATGTCTTAACCTTGTTTGACCATGATATGTCGGGCCCTTGACCTGCCTATACCATGTGTCAATTTTTGGCCCACAAACGCTAGTATTTTTACCCACTCGGGCCCACCGTTCAAAACATTATTGCGTTCCTTAACTTGAACCCATGTAATGATCTATCCCTAACTGAACACCTAAACACACACACACACCACACACACACACACCACACACACACCACACACACACCACACACACACCACACACACACATTATACACACACACACACATTACACTATAACACACACACTTATACACACATTCACTTATGACACTGATACACACATTCACTATGACACTTACATTTACACTGCCAACCCTTTGGTCGTCCATCGGGTGCATTTTGACCCACCGGAAATTTTTTGTCCTTCCTTTAGGACTTAGCCCTTTTTGATGTCTTAACCTTGTCTGACCATGATATTTCAGCCTTGACCCTGCCATATACCATGGGGCAATTTTGACCACGCTAACTGATGGCTGTTGAATGCGTTCCCAATCACCGTAGAAACCTTAGGATGTCTATTAGTGTCTATGAGTATTGAGATGAGGGCAATGAGTGCCAGGTGATGCCAAGTGAGTGGCCAATGAGTGCCAATGGAGTTGCCAAGTGAGTGCCAAGTGAGTGCCAAGTGAGGCCACATTAGTGCACAATCTTGAGTGCCACATTAGTTGCCAACTGAGTGCCACACTTTTTTTTCAAGCCTTTTCTAGCCTCCCCTGAGCCTAGAATAGCCCTAATATGTGTGTCTATTTCTAGAACATTTTGTTTCTTGTGCATTCATTGGTGTATATTACAGCTGCTAGATGCTTCCTACTATGAGTTAGTATTTTTTAAACTTATTAAAGCACTTGACACTCGCCATAGACACGTGACACTAGGCCCATATTACACTTACACTCACACGCACAGGTACACTTACACTTTACACTCACACCTCGAAGCTAATTTTGTGCCGCATCTTGATGGCTCCATCTTTGATGAAGTCACTTTATACACTATATGATGATTCATCTATTGATGACTTCATCTTTGTCTACCTCTAGATCATATGTTGCCCACCAGGCCGCAGCAAGCCCCCTCCCCGCAAAGGATGGAGGCCCCGCACCCGCAGGTGCGACCCGCCGCGCGAGTGAAAAATATATATATACTATGAGTCATTCATTTTTATTTCATACTTAAACATTTTTTATTAAAAACATTTTCGCGAACCTAAAACTGTAACTCATTACAGACCTTTAATATTAGACATATATTTATTACATTATTTTACTTAATACTTTTAATTAATACTTTTTAATTTATAAATTGTTAAAAAAAGTATGTAGAGAAAAAAAAAAAACCGAGAGTGCCTGTATATTAAACTTTATTTACTACACACTGTACGAAATTTTATTAAAATTAACCATTACATACTTCAAAAGCAGTTTAAATCAGAAATCAATAGAGGTGTTACCTAACACCTAGGGGGATTAGTATGCTTTTGTTTTACTGCTTTACTGCTTTAACTCATGTTTTACTGCTTTGTAACTTTCTGCTTTACTGCTTTAACTTTCTGCTTTACTGCTTAACTCAAGGTTTTCTGTTTAACTTATATGTTTACTGCTTAACCACATATTTATTAACATTACATACCTTAAAGCAGTAAATCAGTAAATCAATAGAGGTGTTACCTAACACCTAGGGGGGATTAGTATGCTTTTGTTTTACTGCTTTACTGCTTTAACTCATGTTTTACTGCTTTAACTCATGTTTTACTGCTTTAACACATATGTTTTACTGCTTTAACTCACATATTCATTAACATTACATACCTTAAGCAGTAAATAAGTAAATCAATAGAGGTGTGACCTAACACCAAGGGGGGGGGGATTAGTATGCTTTTGTTTTACTGCTTTACTGCTTTAACTCATGTTTTACTGCTTTAACTCATGTTTTACTGCTTTAACTTTCTGCTTTACTGTTTTAACTTTCTGCTTTACTGCTTTAACTCATATATTTATTAACATTATGTTTTTTTATTTTGTTTAATACTTTTTATTTATTTTTATTATTATTTTTATTTATTTTTATTATTATTTTTATTATTTTTATTATTTTATTTTTATTATTTTTATTATACTTAGTGTTATTTACTTCATGCCTATTGTTATTATTATTTAGAACACACATACACACACACACACACACACACACACACACACACACACACACACACACACACACACACTTACACTTATACACACATTCACTATGACACTTATACACACATCACTACACACTTACATACCCATAGACCTTACATTGTACACTTATACACATGCCCGATTCACACACACACACACACACACACACACTACACTTATACACACATTCACTATGATACTTACACACATTCACTATAACACTTACATTTGTCCATAGACACTTACACTTACACTCACACACAGATTTACTTACACTCACACAGATTTACTTACACTCACACACACAGATTTACTTACACACACAAATTTACTTACACTTGCACACAGATTTACACACCACACACACACATACACACACGACGCACACTCACTTTACACATATACGTATATGTTTATTAAACTTTTATGTTTAATTAACACGTTACATTGTATTATACTCATTCAAATATAACCTAAGATTATTTCAAATTTCTTAAAAACTTATATATAAATCAATCATTATCTTTGAACAAAGAATTATTATTAACTGTAATACTTTTTGTTTATAAATTATAACTATCAAGTTTTAAAATAACTTTTACTAAAATTTTATGAAATTTTATTAAAAACATATATGTTACGTACGTAAAGCCAATAAAATCAGTATCAGTAGGACAGCCCTAGCCACCCCTCTACCATTCAAGCTTGCCACGTTTGTTCTATTGACTTATGCTTTACATCATCTTTACCACGTAATAAGTGATTTAAAATAAACAAAATAAGTTCTTCTCTGCTAACATAACATAAAAACGTATTTTATAAAATATTTCTAAGTTTTTATTTAAAAATAACAATTATTCACTTACTATTTATATTATTCACTCGATGTTAACTAAAAAATATTTCAAAGTTTTTTAAATAATTCGGGTTTTCTTATTATTATTATGATTATCGATGTAACATTGACAAGCCATCACGAGAAAACACAACATCCCGCACGCCTTACAGATACGAAACTGACTCCTCTGTAAAATGTGTTGAAAATAACTACTTTCAGGTCAAATTTAGGATAATCCTTTGGTAATCCCGGGGCGAGTTAAGCCTAATTCCAGGTCAAAATATTATTTCAAACTGACCTTTTTCTGTAAAATGTGCGGCAATAACTACGTTAGGCCTAAATTTAGGCCTAAATTTAGGATAAGCCTTTTTTGTAGACGGGCTAATTTAATAATACAAGGTCAAAAAGTAATTCCCGTATAGACAAGAATCTGTTATTATTTAGTTATTTTATAAAATATTTCAAACTGAAACATGCTGGATCGGTAAGAGCCTTTAAGCAGGTAAAAAGGAAAATTTTCCCTACTTGTGATTGGTCGGGGTAATCTTTATCTCTATATGACTTCGTATGTGATTGGTCGAGAATTATATTTATCGTCTTTTGAAATTAACTTTGTTCTTTAAACTTGTATTGAGCAGGTGTGTGTTTATTATCTTTTAGACCCAAACTCATTTTAAAATCATAGTCATTTTAGCTGTTAAGCGGTGCACAAGTTATCTGATTGTATTAAAAGTGTTTTATTTTTACTAAGTGTATATCATATTTATAATAAATACTTACATTAGGAATAATTATTAATTTCACTAGAATAGATGAATAATTAATTCACTAGTTCATAAAGCTAACCACCATGGCTCAGCATGAGCGCCCACCCGCAAAGGCAGCCAGCCCCGCACCCGCAGGTGCGTCCCGCCGCGTCCCCGCCCGCCGCGTGCGCCCGCAGGCGCAATATTTCCGCGTTCCCGCAGAAAGTTAAAGCAGTAAAGCAGAAAGTTAAAGCAGTAAAACACCTCTATTGATTTACTGATTTACTGCTTTAAGGTATGTAATGTTAATGAATATGTGAGTTTAAAGCAGTAAAACATATGTGTTAAAGCGTTTAAACAATGAGTTAAAGCAGGTTTAAAAATGAGTTTAACAGCGTAAGCAGTAAAACAAAGCATACTATTCCCCCTAGGTGATAGGTAACACCTCTATTGATACTGATTTACTGCTTAAGGTATGTAATGTTAATAAATTTGGAGTTAAAGCAGTAAAACATATTAAGTTTAAAACAGAAAACTTTGAGTTAAAGCAGGTAAAACAGGAAAGTTAAAGCGTAAAGCAGAAAAGTATTAAAGCCAGTTTAAACCATGAGTTAAAGCAGTAAAGCAGTAAAAACAAAAGCATACTAATCCCCTCTTGGCGTTAGGTTACACCTTTATTGATTTTACTGATTTACTGCTTTAAAGGTATGTAATCGTAAAATTGTTTTTAATAAAATTTCGTCCAATTGTAGTAAAAATAAAATGTTTTATATATCAGGCACTCTGGTTTTTTTTCTTTAAGACATTTTTTTAAAAAATTATAAAATTAAAAAGTATTAAGTAAAAAGTATTAAGTAAAAATAATGTAATAAATATATGTGTTAAATAATAGGTCGAATGAGTTACAGTTGTAGGTTCGCGAAATGTTTTTAATAAAAAATGTTCTTAAGCATGAAATAAAAATGAATGACTTATAGTATATTTATAATTTTTCATCGCGCGGCGGGTCGCACATGCGGGTGCGGGGCTCCAACCTTTGCGGGGAGGGGGCTTGCTGCGGCCTGGTGGCCAGCTTATGATCTAGAGGTAGACAAAAAGAGTCATCAAGATGAATCATCAATTAGGTGGTATCAAAGATGACTTCCATCAAAGATGAGCCATCAAAAGATGCGGCAACAAAATTGAGCTTCGAGGGTGTGAGTGTAAGTGTAAGGTACCTGTGCGTGTGAGTGTAAGTGTAATTGGCTAGTGTAAGTGTCTATGGCGAGTGTAAGTTCTTGATAAGTGTTATAAAAAAACTAACTCATGAGGTAGGAAAGCATTCTAGCAGATTGGTAAATTACACCCAATCGTTTCCTCAGTACCTTATTACCTAGGGGTAGACACCCATATTAGGCGCCATTCTAGGCTCAGGGGAGGCTAGAAAAGCTTGAAAAAAGTGGCACTCAGTTGGCCCTATGTGGCACTCACTTGGCCTATGTGGCACTCACGTTGGCATCATTTGGCACTCACTTGCACTCCATTGCACTCATTGGCACTCACTTGGCACTCACTGGGCACGCACCTGGCACTCATCGAATACTCATAGAACACTAAATAGAACATCCCTAGGTACTTCTTACGGTTATTGGGAACCACCAAAGCCATCAAGTTAGCGTGGGTCAAAATTGAACCATGGTATATGGCAGGGGTCAGGCGAAATATCATGTCAAACAAGGTTAAAGACATCAAAAAAGGGGCTAAGTCCCTAAAGGAAGGACAAAAAATTTCCGTGGGTCAAAAGACCCATGGACGACCAAAGGGTTGCAGTGTAAATGTAAGTGTCTAGTGGGTGTTTATAAGTGGCATAGTGAATGTGTGTCATAGTGAATGTGTGTATAAGTGTAAGTGTCGTGTGTGTGTATAAGTGTAAAGGTGTGTGTGTGTGTGTGTGTGTGTGTGTGTGGTGGTGTGTGTGATGTGTGTGGTGTGTGTGTGTGGTGTAGGTGTTCAAGTTAGGAACGTTACCTACATACGTTCAAGTTAGGAACGAAATATGTGACGGGTGGGCCACGAGTGGGTAAAAAATTAGCGTGGGCCAAAAATGACCCATGGTATATGGCAAGGTCAAGGCCGAAATATCATGGTCAAACAAGGTTAAGACATCAAAAAAGGGCTAAGCCCCTAAAGGAAGGACAAAAAATTACCGTGGGTCAAAATTGACCCATGAAGGAAAAAAATTATCGTGGGTCAAAATTGACCCCATTGGTATCTGATCAAACTTTGGAGCCAAGGAAGGACAAACAAGGTTAAGACATCAAAAAGGGCTAAGCCCCTAAAGGAAGGACAAAAAATTACCGTGGGCAAAAAATGACCCATGGTCGAAAAAATTAGGGGGGCGTAAAATAGGGGGGCAATACGTACAACGGTTGCTTACGCAACCGTTTGGCGCAACCCTTCTTCGAAGGGTTGCAAAAATCAGGGTTGCCGAAAAAATTAGGGTTGCCAAAAAATTAGGGTGGGCCCAAAAAATACCGTGGGCCAAAAATGACCATGGAAGACCAAAGGAGTTGGTCGAAAAAAAGGTTCAAGGTTGCCCAAAGGTAAAGGCACAAAAAGGGTCAAAGGCCCAAAAAGGGAAAGGCCAAAAAGGTCAAAGGCCCAAAAAGGTCAAGGGCCCAAAAGGTAAAGGCCCAAAAAGGTCAAGTCAGGTAAAAAATTGGGCTCAAAAAATGGCGGTTTGCCCAATTTAGGGGGTAAAAGAGGTCCAAAAAGGTCAAGGAGAGGCGAGTAAAAAAACGGACCGTTGTCCAGTTTCCCCTTCCTACTAGGCAAAGATCTTCTTCAACGAGTGAGGCGAACAAAATGGAGGAGCGGTGCAGTCATCAAGATTCTCAAATGACACAAAAGAGCATTAACACCTTTAAACAACACACAGGAGCATTAATATCTTTTAAATAACACGGAGGAGCATTAATATCTTTTAAATAACACGGAGGAGCATTTATATAATATTATAGTCAACCTTTTTCAACACGGTAAATATTTTAAAATGTCACTTAATTTAGTCATCGAAAACGTAATAGTTTGAAGAACCTAAATCACCTTATTTTGTTCAGATTTATTCTGACAATGTTCAAATTAGATAAATAATAGGACTTCACTTAAATAAAAGTTTAAAGAATGTTTAGTTCAATACACGTTAATTTAGCACTTTAAAGTCAACATAATAGGAACACACTTACTATTTTTAGTCGTAAACTTATCTGTCAATCTCAGCTACTTCGTAGGTAATTCCACACCTGTATAATAGCAAACTTTTCTGAATTAATTTACTCCGAGAGTTTTCGCATTCATACCATTTATTTAGGTAACTGCTGCTTGAGATAAACTTCTTCATTTGTAATCAACATACGGTTTTCATCAATGATTTCAGGATTACAGTCCCAACACTAGTTAGTTCCACTAGTCCCCTAAAACGTAAAAACATTTTATAATTATGAATTTATATTTTTAACAATAAAAATTCTTAAAGAAACACAACAAAATTCATAACTTACCGATATCGAAATCGGGAAACATTTCTTCTCTTTCCGTATTTTATTTTACTTAACCTTTTTCCTCTGCAGCTACTTTCTCCATCCTCGGCGAGATTCTAGTGTAATCTAATTTTAGAAATACATGCGCTGACATTACCTTGTTATAAACTAGTTGTATATCCTACAATAATATATATTATTATTATATATATTATAAATATATATAATATATATATAATATAATATATATATAATATATATTATAATATATAATATTATATATATATAAATATATATTTTATATATATAATATTATATATATATTATATATATATATATATATATATATATATATATATATATATATATATATATATATATATATTATATATATATATATATTTATATATAAAAATTAATATTTCTTTATCATATATATATATATATATATAATATATTATATATATATCATATATATATATATACATATAAATTAGAGACCGGAACCAGGTTCCGGCAGGAACCTCTATTTTTTGGAAGTTCCGGTTCCGGCCGGAACTAGCTTGGTTCCGGCGGGAACTAACCGGAACTTTCTACTTTTTCAAATGTCTTTCTTAATAAAATTCAGTAACTGATTGTCATTTACACAGTTATGATTATGCATAAAAAATATTGAAAATTGATATACAGTCGTCCCTCGTAGAACGCGGGGGTTAGGTTCCTGACCCCCCGCGTTATAGGCGATATCGCGTATAACTTTAAACCCTGAAAAATCATTAATTTTAAAATTTTTACCTTGTATAAGGTGAATAAAATAGCAGCAGTATTTTATTTATCCTTAATTATAATTGAATAAATTGCAGAATAACAATGTATATTTACAGAACAGATATAAACATATTTATACTAGTTTAATTATTGGATATTATACATTCAGTACAGTACTCTACTCGACATATCTGATAAATGGAGCAAAAAAAGTTTTTTTGTTTTTAAAAGAAAAATATACAATTTAACAAAACTTTAAAAAAAATTTGGAGATAAATGTTTTATATATTCTAGTTGAATAGCGTGAGACTGTTAATATAACAACTTTAAAATTAGCCAATTGAGCACAAAAATAGTTTTTTTCAAATTGTAAATGAAGTTGAAGGTAAGAGATGAAGGCAGTTCAGAATCTGTAGGTTGTATTTGCTTTTTTGAGAAATACATCGTTCTCTTTAATTGCCGAAAAGAGTTTTTAAACCTGAGAACATTTTTCTTTTTTTTCTGTTCATTGATATTTTAACTATTCTGTTTATTTGGTTTATTTTGCAATTTTAAGTTTAATTATACATTAAAATACGTAATACCGAATTTTAATTTATTTTTGTAATTTGTATTTAATTTTTCCTTTTATTATCTTTTTGACCAACCGCGTTATGAGGCAAAGATCCCGTTCTGGAGGAACTGATGTGAACAAATATCATGATAAAAAGACCTTCGACTCTATACTTTGAAAACTTTAAATATGAAACAATATTTCCACTCGAACGGGTAGCTTTAATACTCTAGAACGGGTTGGGGATATTTTTGATTTCTTGAGAGTTTTTTATCTTTTTTATTTGTTAACACAAATTGCTGTTTTAATTATATTTTTTATAAAATTATTAATAACCTAATTTATGCCTAAAATAATAAAGTACAATAATAAATAATTAAATAATTAATAATAATTATTAGAGTTTAATTAAGTTATTTAAATTATTATTATTATTATATATTATTAGATATATATATATATATAATATAGATATTATATATATATATATATATAA